>JBCNJP010001347.1:0-25901 GCA_039602395.1 Deinandra increscens subsp. villosa | reverse complement strand
ATCAAGTATTGAAGATTTGTTAAGCATTTTATCAAGATTCTTAAACTTTTTCACATAATCTACTGTTTGATCAATTTTAGGTCACTTAGAGTGATTTTTGAGGTTTGTGTTAGTTGAATCATTGGTTCCTAACATCATTTCGCATCTATTGATGCCTTCAAACATCATTTTTTATGAACTTTGATTTTTTTGATGATTTGAACTTGCTCAAGAACAAGCTGTTCAAAATTTTGACTAAGTCCAAAATTTGAATTTTTCAATTTTTGCTGTTTACACCTAAATGTTAGTTTTTAATTACTCCATTAATGTTTATGATTGCAGGATTTGTGTGAATTCAAGCAATCTTCGTGTTTACAAGCAATTTGGAGCGTTTGTTCTTCGTTCGGCCCATTTTAGTAACTCTTGCTGAAATTCTGAATCTCTCTCATCTGAGATGTCGGAAGGAAATCATTTCACTCCGGTTATGCAAGGAAACAACCGCCCTCCAAGACTTATGGGTGCTAGTGACTTTGATGATTGGAAGGGGAAGTTCATACTGTTTCTGGAATATTTGGATTTTGACCTACTTACTTCAGTACTATCTGGTCCTGCTGTGTTCGAGGTTGAAGAAGCTACTACAACTACTAATGCTACTCTTGGTACTACTGTAGCTGACCCTCGTAACACCAAGAAGAGGATGCTCCCAAAGCCCTTGGACAAGCTGACTCCAGCTGAACATGCTCAGTTGAAAATTGATAGGCGTGCATTGGGTTGTATCAAGATGGCCATTAATGATGATCTGTTGCATCAGTTTCGGGATGCTACTTCTGCACATGAGATTTGGGAAGGTCTAGAGAAGAAGTATGAGGGCAATCCAGCAACCAAGGAGAGAAGGCTAGAGAAACTGAAACTCGCCTTCAACACTTTTGCTCACAAGCCTGGAGAGTCGTTTGAGACTCATGTCACACGATTCTGCAGGATCATCACTGAGATGACCACTAAGAAGATTCGTCCGGATACGGGTGACATCATAAGGAAGATCTTGCACTCTTTTCCACAAGAGTTTGCCTCGTATGTCATCTATCTGATTGACAGCACTGATCTCCTCAATGCTGACTACATGGACATGATTGATAAAGTTCGTGATTATGAAGTTAGAGCAGTTGAACGCATAGGAAAGTCACTCATGGGCAATGTGACCTCTAAGGGTTCATCATCTAATGCTCCCAATGTTGCGTTTGCTGCTGCCATGTATGAGGATAGTCATCAGTTTTCTCAATCTTCTGGTCCCAGTGTACCTGTGCCTGCCTCTACTCCAACTCCGACTCCAACTCAGCCTGAAGTTCAAGTATCTCATGCAACTCATCAACCATCAAGTGTGTCATTTGTTCAAGCTCCACCTTCTGGGTATTATGGTCAATCGACAGCTCCTGTTTCTTCAAACTCCACTAACATGGATCAAGATCTGTGTAATGCCTTCCTTGCTTGCATGAACTCTCAGATGTCAGGCAACATTGAGACTATGACTGTGTGTCAAGAAGATCTTGACCATATTTCTGCTGATGATCTTGAAGAGATCGACATAAAGTGGCAGATGGGAATGATAGCTGCCAGAACAAGAAAGTTCTTCAGGAAGACTGGTCGGAAGCTGTTTCAACCTGCCTCCAATGCAAACATCGGTTTTGATAAGTCAAAAGCTCAGTGTTTCAACTGTCAGGAGCTTGGTCACTTCGCCCGTGAATGTCCTAAGCCCAAAACTTGGAATGTTCCTATCAACTCGGGTGGAAGCAACCACACTTATCAGAAGCAGAGTGGTAAACGAAATCAGTCGTACCAGAAGCCTGGCAACTCTTCTTATCAGAAGCCACAGAATACCACCTCTAATATCTCTCATCAAGGATCGTCAAGCTCATCGCCTGCTCAAAGAGTTGATAGCACTGGAAAAGCTTTGGTATCTCTCGAGGATGGGAACTACAATTGGACGTCTTCTGCACCATCTCATTCTGCAAATCAGCCTGATTATGCTCTAGTGGTGGACACTGACGGAAAAGAGAACTCTGAGTCTGTTGCTTTTGACCCTCTTTTCCCCACCAACTTCTGTCTGATGGCGGGTATTGATGAAGATATTGATGGAATTACTCCCTCTGCTGGTTCAGCCACTGCTGTAAGTCATTCTGAGGTCGAGTCTGAAGCTAGCAAAAGACTTCTTGAGCTCCAACGGGGATCCATTCCCAATGAGGTAAAAGAAAGTTTATGTTCTGAAAATTGCCTAGAAACTGTCACTAGATACCGCACATACAATCTAGAATTGCATGCTAAGGCGGCTGAAAGCGAAAGTCAGGTTGAAATCCTCAAGGCAAATGAAGAAAAATTTCTTGTTAAAATCAAGTCACTTCAAGATGACATTGAAATCATGAAGCACACAGAATCAACTTTAAAAATCCAAATTGAGGATCTTTTGAAAAATCAAACCTCTTTGAGAAATGAATATGCTAAAGCTCGTGAAGCTATTGATTTAATGAAACTTAATCCTGGTAATTTGGGTAATGCTGTTGCTAAAGACATCATGGCACGGCTAAGAACTGGTTTGGGTTTCTTAAGGGAAATTTGTGATAGTGCTGCTGAACATCCACTTAATCATAACTATTTGACAATCCCTGAGTTAACTAAAATCAACCCCAAGAGTCATATTAAGTTCATTGATCCAAGCATGATTCCAAGTGCTTCTGATATCCAATCGATGGAAGCCCAACTCTCAGCCACTGAAACTGGCTCTGGGCTCCCGCCGATTGATAAAACTTTGAAATTTGGTGACTTTGATTCTTTCTCTGTTAGTTCTGTTGACACGCTTGTTTCTGAAGCGTGTGTGCAAAAGGCTGCTGAATCTGAGTTTCTAAAAGTTTGTACTCAAAATGTTTCAAATGGTCAGTCTTTCCTTTTTAATGAGAACTTTGATGTTTTCAAAACTAAAGAAGCTCCTAAAAGGACTAAAACTATTCGAAGGCGTAAGCCCAAAATGAGTGTTGAAAATGAGAAACTCGATTCGCAGCAAGTTGTAGATGATGATGCTTTTGCAAAGGCATTTGCAGAAATGGCTTTAAAACATGGTAAGACTGTCATGCACACACAAGCCGGTCTTACAATCACCGATGCTAAGGTGACATCTGTTCAGAAAAGGCCTCCTGCTTCTGTTCCAATTGTAACATCTCCAGCTGCACAAGCATTACCTCCATCGTTATTTCTCAAGCAAAAGGAATCATCTGTTCATGCTGCTCCCTATGAAGCTGGTAATTCATCTGTGATTTTTGTGAAGACTGGTAATCCAAAGAACAAAAGACCTCAAAGTGATCCAGTTATCACTTTTCCACATGATAATGAAGATCAGTATCAGACGGTTGAGCAAAGTGAGTTTGTTTTGAACATTTCTGAGAATGAAACCACACCAAAGAAGAAGAAACAGACAAGGAGACGGAAGAAGAAGCCAGCTGCTAAAAATGAAAAGGGTGAAGGTGGTACCTCTAATGAGCCTCAACAATTGGCTCCTCAGTCTGTTGAACAATCTACTGCGATTCCTGCTAAGGGTACTGTCGAGAATGAAGGGTAAACTGTCTGTGGAAATCCGCACCATGATGCAAGGGTGTGTGTCTACAATACGGGATACTCAGACTTCAACAATGCTCCAGTGCCTCCTGCTCATTACTACCAACAGCAACAAGTGGGTTCGCATGGAAACCAATTGGCTCCAATGTACTATGGGAATTATGGGGAAGATTACGTGGATCAGCGTCTTGACACCATGTTTCAACAGTCCTACCCAAATCAGGCCCCGTACGTGCCACGTGGGCTTGGTAGGGGTGTGAATACATTCAGGCCAAATGTTCAACAACAAATGAGAATGACTGCACCAAACACTCTTCCTGTTAGGTCCTGGACGCCACGACCTAGGTCGGGATTCATTCCAAGGCCTCTCATGGTTCAACAACCTGTCATGGCTCCTCGACCATCTGCAACATTCAAGGCTGCTCCATCTGCCTCTCCTGCTGTTGTGAACGCACCAACTGCTCCCTACACCACGAAAGCACCTAAGAAGAGGGCTCCTGGTCAATTTGGCCAGGGTCAATCCTTGAACTAATCACTTTCTTTTTTATGTGCAGGGACTGGCCCGGAGTGCTATGAACACATGGTACTTAGACAGTGGCTGCTCTAGGCACATGACAGGGAACAAGGACCTGCTATCTGATGTCAAATCGATAACTCATGGCGGTTCTGTTGCCTTTGGAGGTGATGTTCGTGGTGGTAGAATAATTGGAAACGGTCTCTTATCTAATGGAGAAATCTCGTTTGACAAAGTGAATCTGGTCTCTAATCTGAAGTTCAACTTGCTCAGTGTATCGCAGATCTACGACAACAAAATGCCGATGTTATTCGATGATAAGGAGTGTTATATCCTGAAGCCGGGATTCAAGGTTCCCGAAGATCAAATTCTGTTTCGTGCAAAACGAAAGGGGAATATGTACGCCTTAGATATGTCTGCTGCAAGGCCGACTGGTTCAGTGGCGTGTTTCTTGGCGAAGGCTTCGGAAGATGACTCAACTTTATGGCATAGGCGAATGGGACATGTAAACTTTCGAAACATGAACCGCCTTGTAAGAGGAAAACACGTGGTCGGTGTGCCGGAGAAGGAATTCATCCATACCGATAACTGTGTGGCATGTTTGAAAGGAAAGCAGCACAAGACATCTCAGAAGCCAAAGCCACCTGGAAGAACGACGACAATTCTTCAACAACTCCATCTCGATCTTTTCGGGCCAGTGAACGTCTACAGTTTAGGGGGAAAGTCGTACTGCTTAGTTATTACTGACGATTACTCCAGATACTCATGGGTGTTCTTCCTGAGAGAGAAGTCTGAGACAGCTGAGATCTTGAAGGATTTTGTAACGCGGATCGAGAATCGGTGCAAAGAACGAGTTAAAGTCATCAGATCAGATAATGGGTCAGAGTTCAAGAATCAGACATTTGATGCTTTCTGCAATGAAAAGGGCATATTTCGACAGTTCAGTTCACCGTACACGCCTCAACAAAATGGGATTGCTGAACGGAAGAATAGAACAATCATTGAGTGTGCCAGAACTCTACTTGCTGATTCCAATCTTAAATTGTCTTTTTGGGCAGGAGCTGTGAATACAGTCTGCTATGTTCTAAATAGAACTCTCTTGGTCAAACATGCTAACAAGACACCTTTCGAGCTGTTTTCAAAAGAAAAACCAAACTTAAAACGTCTAAAACCGTTTGGATGTGCTTGCACTATTTTAATACAGTCAGGACAGTTAGCTAAATTTGCTCCTCGAGCGAATGAAGGCTATTTTGTTGGATACTCGATGTGCTCACCAGCATTTCGAGTGTTTAACAGAAGAACTCAAGTTATTCTTGAATCGTGCAACGTTACGTTTAACGAGCATGCTCAGAATACTAGAGATCCTGCTCCTGATAGCATGTATGACCTTGAGACTTTTTCTTCTACTTTTAACATGCTTGAATCTGATGTTGCAGGAAATTTGATAGATCAAGCTGAACAAGTAAATGAAGAAGTTTTTCCTTCTGTTGATGTGTTTGCCCCAATTACATCGTCTATCCTGGATTCCATTTATTCGGTTGATACTTCGACGATATCAAGGGGAGAACAACCAACACCATCATCTGATGCCACTGAAGCAACAACAACAACTTCTTTACCTGATCAACCTACAAGTCAGATTTTTGAGCCTGTAATTGTGGAGATAGAACCGGCTCAAGCAACAAATGAGGCGGATAACTTAGTTGGAAATGAAGCTGAAACTCATGAGTCAGATTCAGATGACATATCTGAAATTGAAACTGGAGAGACCCCTGGCGACGATCTTCAAATTGGGAATCTTGACTCGTCTATTCCGGCACCAGTTGTTGAAGAGACTCGAATTCATAAGATTCATCCCACTAGTCAGATCATCGGTCCCGTGGATGTGCGTCTCACTAGGAGTAAAACAAAGGATCTGCACACATGTCTGTTTTCCTGTTTCATATCACAAGAAGAGCCTACTACTGTTGCTGCTGCCCTTCTGGATGAAAATTGGATTGATGCTATGCAAACAGAGCTTCTTCAGTTCAAACTGCTCAATGTCTGGCACTTGGTAGACCCGCCAGAAGGTTTAGAACCCATTCCTGTCAAATGGATTTTCAAGAACAAATTGATGGCATTGATTATGATGATGTCTATTCTCCAGTCGCTCGACTAGAGGCTATCCGGATTTTCTTGGCGTATGCTGCGTCAATGAACATCACCGTCTATCAATTGGACGTGAAAACCGCGTTTCTCTATGGAGAGCTTGACGAAGACGTGTACGTAGATCAACCTCCGGGGTTTGTGAACAAATCTTTTCCCAAGAAATTTTACAAACTGGATAAGGCTCTTTATGGTCTACACCAAGCCCCAAGGAAATGGTACGAGACATTATCAACATATCTGCTGTCAAATGGTTACAAGAGGGGTGTCATTGATCAGGCTCTTTTCATTCGTCATGTTGGTGAAGACAAGCTGTTAGTTCAAGTGTATGTTGACGACATCGTTTTTGCCTCAACGGATGTTGCTCTCTGTCACGAATTTGAGGATCTGATGAAAAAGAAGTTTGAGATGAGTGCCATGGGTGAATTGACATTCTTTCTAGGAATTCAAGTGAAGCAGACACCGGAAGGTATTTTAATCAGCCAAGGGAAGTATGTGAAAGAAATCCTGAAGAAATTTGGTTTCCATGATTCTAAAGGTTTTTCTACACCTGTTGTTACTCGTCATAGACTTAATCAGGATCCGGAAGGTATTTGAGTGGATGAGCATCTCTACAGGTCAATGATTGGCTCTCTCATGTATCTGACAGCCAGCCGTCCCGACATCATGTTTGGAGTTTGTCTATGTTCCCGTTTCCAAAGCAAGCCTAAAGAATCGCACTTACTAGCTGTGAAAAGGATTTTTCGATACTTGAAGTCAAACTCAAACAGAGGACTTTGGTATCCTAAAGACCCATCCTTCGATCTTCGAGCCTTCTCAGATAGTGACTATGCTGGTTGTGAACTCAATCGTAAGTCTACAACGGGAGGAGCTAAGTTCTTGGGTAACCGGTTAGTTTCATGGCAATGCAAGAAGCAGACAACAGTGTCAGTCTCAACAGCTGAAGCGGAATACATTGCTGCCGCATCATGCTGCTCTCAAGTGCTTTGGATTCAGAATCAGCTTCTGGATTACGGTTTGAACTTTATGGGTACCCCTATTCATATAGATAATACTGCTGCTGATTCTATTGTTAAAAATCCTATTCAGCATTCTAAAACTAAGCATATAGAGATTAGATACCATTTCATTAGGGATTGTGCCGAGAAGAAGCTAGTCACCTTAGTCCATGTTAGCTCCGAGGACCAGTTAGCAGACCTATTCACTAAACCCTTTGATATGTCTAGGTTTAACTTTCTGGTTAGTGCAGTAGGCATGATAAACTATGACTAAGCTCTCTCCATTCTCTAGTATGTTAGTATCTTAACTTTATAGGTGTAGCTGCTTAGTAGTATTATCTATGTTTTTCTCTTTATTTGAAAATTTTACTTTTAATTGCTATTTCGACTTATTTTTATCCTTTGACCAAGATTTGACCTAAACTTTTTATTTGTGGTTGTCTAGTGTCAATTTTGTCTGTCTTAAAAGATTAAAAGGATTTTTCTTGTTTACTTATGTTTTATGACTGTCTGCCATGCCTGCATTGTGGAAGGTAAATCAAAAACATTGAAAAATTATCAAAATCAAAAATAGTGACATTTTTGTCTTCTAATAAGTGTTTTTGAACTCAAGTCATCAAGACTTTTGAGAAATGGCAAAAACAATGAAAAATCAAATTTTTGGTCTGTGGTCGGACAATATGTTGGGAACATGATATAATTCTGGTCTTGTCGATCTAACCATAGCATATGATCCAATCGATCGGTAATTCTATCATTTGATGTGTCGGTAGGCTCAACATACTGAGAAGTAAACAGCTCTCTGTGATTACACACTAATTTCATTGAGAAATGTGGACCACGGAAGTTTAAACAGTCGCATATTCTTTAAATTAGCCCGTCTCGGTAGTCTTAGTAGGAAAACTCTAATCACACATCCTTTATTTCTTCAGTATTAAGTTGACTTATTTCAAAACCGAGCACATCATTTGTCCAAATTCCTAAAAAGTATTATTAATACAAAGGACATTTGATGGCGCTCAATGAGACTCATCTGCTGAGGAAACTCTGACCTTGAGTTCTCATCCGCCAAATAATAAATGCTAAGACACATCTGCTGAGGAAACTCTGACCTTGTGTACTTACACAATCTTTCCATCAAATAAAGTGAGAGGTCATCTGCTGAGGAAACTCTGACCTTGACGCTCTCACACCGCCAACATCACTTTTTATAGTCATGAAAGAAGGGTTATCATGATTTCATGATTATATCCATGAAATGAGTCACTTAACACTAAAGAAAAGGGGGAAAGATTACTTTTAAATGTGTGATTGAATCTGAAAAGCTACTTGACGATAGGTAGAATACTGTTAACTTCCAACCAAATAAGGACCCCACAAAATATTTCTCTGAATCGGACCAAAACATGATAAAATCACATCACAAGAGAAAAGTTGAAAATTACCTTGTTTGAGCTTAAGTGGACAACAATACCGACAATCTGACTTAGGTTACCTGATATGAAAGGTGATTTGAATTATAAGTGTTATTGATCACGTAAATGATCGGTTTGATTCTTGACATGTCTGACCACGACCATTCAAAAATATGTGAATTTTCAAAAGCCAATGTGCTTAAAATTTCCAAGTTTGGTGAAAAATTGACCAACTTGTACTGGAATTATCTTGGATTTGGTTTGAGAAGACCCAACTTGAAAGAAAATGAATTCCTGAGTTCGGGTGGAAAATTGACCCAATTCGGATAAAAATTGGAAATCTTGAGTTCGGGTGGAAAATTGACCCAACTCGGTTGAAAATGAAAATTTTTGAGTTTGGATGATTTTTGGACCAATAAAAGTCAAATTTAGGTACTAGGTGTGTCAGTATCAAATTTGTAGAAATCAACAAGTACTTGACTTATAAATGCAAAATTTTATCTTCCTGGTAGGTTACTGGTGACAGGCATGCATTTCAGTGTTAGTTTTTGTTGAAATTTGCAAGATTTAAAAGTTTTGGTAAAATCTTCAAATCTTTGAATTTTTCTTTAGTTCTGCTCTTAGCGTACTTGACTTATGCCTTAGCGAACTTCTTCCTAGGATAAGTCCGCTAAAAACAGTTCACTGCTTATATCACAAGTTTGCTCTTAGCGAACTTGTTTGATGTCTTGTAAATTTCATTCATTTAATTCTTTAAGTCCGCTAAGAACAAAGTGTTCTTAGCGAACTTGTTTCCTTAATGTTGTCTCTTTTAGTTGAGAAGTCCGCTAAGTTGATTTCATCCTTAGCGAACTTCTCCTGATAGTGTCTTATATTTTCTTAAGCGTTGATGAAGTACGCTAAGATGATTTTTGCCTTAGCGAACTTCTACACTTTCATTTAAAGTCTAAAGAGGCTAAACTGTTCTTAGCGAACTTGTTTATGCCTTAGCAGACTTCTTTTGTTACTTAGAAATCTTTCTTGTAACAAGTTAAGAATTGGCCTTAGCGTACTTGTTTAGCCTTAGCGAACTTCATTATGCTTAGCGAACTTCATTTAGGCTTAGCGTACTTGTTTTAGCCTTAGCGAACTTCTTTGAGCTTAGCGAACTTCATTTAGGCTTAGCGTACTTGTCTTTGGCCTTAGCGAACTTGTTCTCCCTTTAGCGTACTTGTTTAAGTCTGCTTATTCTTAGCGGACTTGGAGATTCTCTTAGCGAACTTGTTTTAACTTAGATATTTTTAAGTTCGCTAAACCCTACCCTATATAAAGGAGAACTCGTTCACTGTTTTATTTCACGCTTTCAAATTTACACCCGCTCTCAAAACTTACGAACCGTCGACCTCTCTCTCTCACTGTTTGATCAAATCCTCTACTCACGCTCGCGAATCTGTGCATAATCTTGCAATTAGGGTTGATTTACTCACTCTCTTTGCATTCGTAGGTTGGTTTTATGTTTAATTTGGATCGATTTTTGATCTCGGTGATGATGTTGAACCGTAGGTACATAATGAAGAATTTTAGGGTTCTATTGATATACCTTGATGTTTACATAGATTCTTTCATCCTTTCTTGTGCCTAATTCACTTGTGTTCAAGATTGAGGTATGTGAATCTCTCATATCATATATACTCGTTGAATCCGAGAAGTTTGAAACAGGGGGTTCGGGTGAAATTTGTTAAACATAGAAATTTCTTGAGTATTGTATAACTGTTAGGTGTTTGTGTTCTAGATGGTCAGTTTGAACCATGAAAAGTGTTTGAAAGATAATCTATGAACCTAAAATAGTCACCTCTGTTATTTGAATACTTAGAAATTTTTTGTGAAAAATGTCATCTTTGGATCTTTGGTTAACAATATGTAACTCACAATGGCTGTTGTTATCTTATTGATGAGAAATAGCCTATGAGATTTTATTTGTCAACTTTGAAGTTTCAATTGGTTTCTTGTTAATGATTGGATTGACTAGAAGGATTCCACATAAGTGTTGAACCTAAATAGTCTCCAATTAGAATTATATTGAAGTTAATTGTTAGAGACTAATGTGATGAGACTTAAATTAAGGTTAAAGTTTCTCATTAGTGTCTTTTAGTTAAATTTTGCCTATGTTTACTTTGTATGTTCAATTCTTGATTTTAACTTATCCTGTCTGATCTCATAAACAGAAACAGTTACTGTTGTGATTTTGATCAAGATCTTTTCATCTCTTCTATGTGATCTTAGCTCAAAATTAGATCCTTAAGAGGTATGTTGTTCTTCATATTGACAAACTGAGTCAAAACTCAAACTTGGCTACACAGGGGCATATCTTTACTTTAATCTGTTTAATTTGAAGCTCACTTGGTTCTAACATAATCTGCTTGATCCCAGCAGATTCCCTACTGGTTGAATTGAGAGTATACAACATCTTATATTAGATCTTAGTCAATCTTAGATCTTCATAAAGGTATGAATTTCTCAATATAAGCATTTATGTTGTTTGATCAGGTAGTGCTTCATCTTATGTTATGTGCTTATATGTCTTAAATTGAGTAAATTTACTTCCAATTGAGCCTAACACTGGTGGTTTAGACTGGTTTTGATCCTCAAAGGTCCTTAACTAGTCAATAACCCAGGTAGAAGGATCTTGGATTTAATTGTCTCTAAAATAGATAATCTTGAATAATTTTGACTTATCTAAGTTGAGTTGACCTTCTTTGTGACTAATTGAGAGCATGAATGCATAGGATGTGATCTAGGACTCCTTTAAAGTTCTTATGAACTATCTTAGGAACTTATGCTCTGGATAAACACTCATTTGGTCATTTTGACTTTAATAAGTTGAAGTTTTACATAATCTGATTCTTTTGTGACATATTTGACTATCCTTGCTTGGACATGAATTTGGTGAGTTGAGTATGTGTTGTTTGATTCTTATATGCTTATAGTTGCATGATAGGATTGAATTTGACATGTAATATTCTCAACTAATCTGTTAAGCTTATGTGACCACATGCTGTCCTTTAATTGGTCAAACTTGATCTTTTGACCCATAAGGACATCCTACTTGCTTATAAGTGTAAATTTTAACTTTGTTGCTACTAAACAAATCTTGTTGATGATTAATATATGATCTATACACTTTGTGTTCAACTTAAAGTGATATAAGTCTGCTATTTAAGCCAAAGTGGTCTTAGCGGACTTGTTATAGTCCTTAGCGAACTTCATGTCTGCTTAGCGAACTTCTTCTGTTCTTAGCGAACTTGTGCCATAGTTAGCGAACTTGATTAGTTCCTAGCGTACTTGTTCATGTCTTAGCGAACTTGATTAGTTCTAGCGGACTTGTTGTTATACTTAGAGGATTTTGTGTCGATTCACATTACTATAGATCAGTAAATTTTGATTCTTTCATACTTGGTTTGTTCTGTGTGTTAACATGTCTATGATACACTTATTTGCATAAGCTCTTTTAAACTGAGTTGTGTCTTGTCTGTTGACATCACATCAAAAAGTTCACAAGCTCGGGTGGAATCATGCCCGAAAGGACATTCCCTGAACTGTGTTGACAAACTGGGATCACAAAACCCCTATAGTGCTTAAAAACACTTGATTGTTGATCCCAGATTGCCAAAACCTTCTTTGATGTCTATGTCTGTTGTTGAAATCAAGTTGTAGAATTCTCATTGATTTTCTCCTTTGTTTCATCAAACATCTCAAGCTTTATTTAACTTAGTCTAAAACTCTGGGTTATCTTTATCATTTATCTTGCATTCTTTACTTTCAAAATATGTTATTTGGAGATTTAGATCTGGCTCCTTATTTTCCAGATTTTCATTACACACACATGTTTATATTTTAAGGTTCCCTGGTGTTTATCATTGTTAAAACATATTTCTGTTGCATCTAACCATTATGAGGCAAATGCACTATGTGATTCTTTTTTGTAACCTTGTTATTCAAATGAAAAGCTCAGTCACTATCACGAGTCTAGTGTGACATGACATTCATTAAGTATCAAATTGATATAATCCTGTTGATCTATATGTGTAGATGCCTCCCAGACAAGAGTTAACGTATGGTAGATTACACAACGGAAGATGTGTTTTCAACAAAAGCTGGGAAGAAGCTGATGAGCAAGCAATTGATCTCATATTACAATCAACCTGGGCTGCAGCAATGACGATAAATCCAACCATCTACAGGATCCATATTGAATCTTTCTGGAATTCAGCTCAATCTGTTGAACTTGCTGATGGATCCAGTGTGATCAGGGCCCAGATTTTGAATACTGATGTTGAGATAACAGAGGACAAGATCAGAACAGCTTTGAATCTTCAGGATGCTGATTCGCCTAAATCCTTTCCCAGGGATGAATGGCAAACTACCATTATGAACATGGGCTATTCTGGAGTGTTACTCCCTGACGTCAGCAACAAAATCAAGAAGACTCTGTTTCCGGCAAACTGGAGGTTTCTGATAAATTTCTTTACTGCCGCATTCTCTCCCAGAAAGGCTGCTCCTGATGATTTCGTAGAAGAAACCGCATGTGCTCTACACGGGTTTATCTCAGGAGAAGGTTTCAATCTCTCTCATCAACTCCTGAGATGGATGATTGCTAATCTGCGTCCAACTGGAAGGGCAGTCAAGTTATTTCCGTACCCAAGGTTTATTCAGGCGATCCTAAATAGATATTATCTGGATTTGCCTAAGGAAGGTGAAGTGATCAGAACTAGCTCAATGAACTCCGGTTCTTACAGTAAGTTCCAGCAAGGTAAATACCAAGGTTCACCTGTACCATTCTTTCCGGCGATGCTAGCTCGTCTTGCTCCCGTTCATGCCGGAGGAGATTTCCCAATGGGCGAAGCTGCGGTTGAAGCTGATGTTAATCCCGCTAAGGCTCAAGTCCACCATAATTTGGACTTGAATGCCCCAGTAGATCCAGAACCTGCTGCTGAAGATGAAGACCTTGGGAATCTCCAAGGTGAAAATGTTGAAGCTGATGAGCACATGGAACCAGTTGAGAGTCCAGTGAATGTGATTTCGTCAGAATCTGCAAAAGAAGATGAAGAATCAAGCTCTTCAAGCTCTGATGATAGTCCATCACCGACTGAACTGATGCATCCAAGGAAACGATTGAGGACTAGAGAATTTTCCAGGGCCTCTATGACACAACCATCGTCGTCGGATGACAGCTATTTACCTTCAGAGGATGAAATTGATGAGGGTGAGACTTCAGTGTCTCTTGATCAAGAAGATCTCTCATATGATCTACAGGATGAAACGGAAGCCCCTCCAAAGTCTCCTCCTACTTTATTATCTCATCAGATGATAAGAACTGCTAGTGAAAGAAATCAGTCCTCAGAATTCATTACCATTAGAGCTCAGAGAAGCAAGTCCTGCACAGAGAAACTGCAAGTTAGAAGAAAGCCTGGTTCCACAACCGAGTATGAGGTTGTTGGTTCATCTGGAGCTCAACCTGAAACATCAATGGCAACTACTTCCATCTCTCCATCTCCTGCGGTTCAAACTGAAAGGATCGATTTGGATTTGAGATCTCTAGAAACTATTGCAGAAGCTGCTGCTGTTACCGCTGTTGAAGCCACGGGTACTGTCACGTCAAGCCCGACATCTTCTGAATCTGAACGAGTATTGGAACTCCAAGCTGAAGTTGCAAATCTACAGAGCCAGAATGATCATCTCAACTGCTCTCTACAGGTGGCTACTCAGAAAATCTCAGAGCAGTCAAATGTAATTGCTGAACAGGCTGCTGAGATCAAAAGGCTTAAGGAGCTGTTGGCCAAGTCCAATGAACAAACCCAGCTCGGTGACAAACCTGACAGTGGTAATGATGGTGACAAAGATTCTGAGCTCCCAGAAGAACAACCGTCAACTCATGAAGGAACTGGAAGTGCTATCTTCCCATCTGGTAAAGAATCTAAAGGAGATCATGACTCCTCAAGTTCCTTAAACGATAGCGACTTTGAGGTTGATGCTAATACAGTAATTGAAGGGGATGAGCCCAGTATGACTGATGATGAAGAATCATTTGTGAAAAGTCTACTTCATGATGAGCCAGTCGATGAAATACTGGACTCACTCAAGAAGCTGGCTCCTATGCCAGAAAACCTGAAGCTGCCAAGGTTTACTCCGGCACTCAAGGCCATTGAAGAATCATCGGGTTTGGAACCAGAAGAATCAGAGACAGATAGTTCTCTTCAGCTTGCAATCGTCCCTTCTTCTCAAGCTGCTATTGTTCCATCATCTGCCATTGTCCCTGCAAACGAAGGTGTCCGTAGATTTTACGTCGACCCGACCTTCTTGGATTTCTCCATGGGAAACTTCCGTGAGTATTATGCTGAGAAGATATACACAAGAAGAAATTCATGTGGTATACTCATAGAAACGGTAGAAGATGACAGTGAAGCTACATATGAAGAACATCCTTACACTGTAGACTTCAGTGATGATGGAGACATGAATGAACTAGAACAAAGGCTTAATGTTCTTGTGAATCAAGCTAACCCACTGAACTACATTGATCTGGACTTGATTGAAAGTGAAGATGAAGAAGAAGAACATCCTATTCCTACTCCAATTCAAGTCAAAATGGAGGTAGATGAAGGTGTGTTTGTTACTCTTCCTTCTGGTATACCAACCGATGAAATTCCTGTTCTGGATTCCTCTGCACATATTACCGGTTCAATTCCTGAGGATGCTGAAATTATCAACCTTGAAGAAGCTACTTCTCCAAACATCTCTCAGGTTAATCCTGATGTTACTGCCGATCAAGCTCCAGCTGTTCAAATCCACTTAGCTGCTTTTCATCCTTCCTTTCTCATCTTTCCATCTGATTTAGAAGAAACTGTCAATGCTGAGGTTACAGAACCTGTAGAACCTGCCTCTGCTGAACAACCAGGTCCCTCTAGCACTGACAAAGGAAAGAGAGTTCTTACAGTAGAAGAAGTTGAAGCCGAAGAGCTAAGAAAAGAAGCTGAAAGAGACAGAGCACGTAGAGCTCAGATTGCAGAAACACTTAATGAAGAAAATAGACTTGCGAGAGAAAGAGAGGAAGCTCTAAAGAGGTATGAAAGGGATCATCCTCCAGCTGTTGTTTTTGGTAAAGGTTCAAGTTCATTACCAGAAAAATCTGCGCCATCCAAGGACGATGAACCAACCATCCGAATCGTCACCAATCTCGAAGGAACAGACGTGGATGCGGATGATGTGTCAGAAACTGCTCAGATGGTGAGGTCTCTCATGAAAGACAGAATTCCTTTGGAATATCTACTGAGACTTACCGATCTTGAGCTGACCAAATTGTATACCGACGAGGAGAGATTGAATGCTAATCTCCCTCGTGCTGATGAAGCTGAGAAGATTCCTGGATCCCCGGTTGATCCTTTGTCAGATCCATTTGCTGACACTGATAGGACATTTGACTTTGCACCGATCAGAGATCGTCTTTCTGATCTTGTTCTTGATATGGGTAAATCCTTCATTCCTGAAGATCCTGCTGATGATCTACCTGATCCAGACTCTGTTGAGTACATCACTGCTACCACCAACCGAATGACCTTCGAAGACCTCCGTAACTATCTCAAATTCAAAAATGTGGAGAGGAAGTTGTGGATTCGCAAGAAGACTACTGGCCTCCGCAAATTTGTGATAGATTTTAGGAAGACTGAACGGTTGGCAAAGTTGGAGCAGATCAGATTGAGGGAACAGGAAAGAGCAGAAGCGGCTAACAGGAATAAGAACCCTCCAATCTATGATGACTAGGTGAAAATGGCCCCAAATTCTAAGGCTATGCTGAAATTAACTGCTAAAAACTTAAGGAAGATGCCAGCCAACCCCAATGTTAATCATGGAATGAAGATTCTGGGTTGGAAATACGATGAAGCCTTCGATGCTTTTATTGTGAAGAGACGGAATGGATACGTTCAATTCTTCGCTGACTTCAAAGCTCTTACAAGCCTCTTCTCATGGGAATTGAAGCAGCTCAAATACCTGGACTTGGTGAATCATACGAAACACAGCAAGGGTATTAGAGCTGAACATTTGATAAAGTCTGCCTATGATGACAAAAGATTCAATCTGAATCCTGAAGAGGAAAGAAAAGCTCAGATAGCAGAAGAAAAGAAGCGACTCCGTGCACCACATAAAGGTATCTTCAAGAACATTGGTGACAAAGTCAATGTGAAATGGATCCCAGGGAATCAGAAGAAATTCCCAATGATCAGCTGGTATTACAATGGGATGACACATGAGTTGGTTATTGAACGGGAAGGTGCTGAGTCCATCAGATTATTTGCAGCTATTGAACTAAGGATGCTGTCAAGATCATACATCAAGCTCATCTATTACCAGAAGATGCGAACCATCCCTACTCAGCTTAGGCCATACGAATGCTACGATGCCAACTATTTCTTAATGTTCCTGAACTGGTGGTGCAATCAGCTTTCTGGTATTGGTAAGTTCAAGCTTGACGAAGAGAAGTTAAGGTATGCAAACTGCTGGTTGATGGAGGAAAATGGCTCAAGTGTGATTCTTAACAAAGCTGAAAGGTTGGTCGAGCTAAACAACTATAATGATCTGAAGAAGCTGGTATGGCAAGACCTCTGGAGACTCTATGATCTGGGAATTCATGTCCACTCAGACAGACACAAAGAAGCTACTAGAGAAAACTGGAGGTTCCTGCTCAAGCTAGTTGGTCAAGATGGTTGAAGCTTAGGAGTTGTGCATTGCCAACATGGGTGGAAATTGTTAGAGCTTATTTATGTTGGCAACACAAACTATTTGTCTTTTGATGTTTATCTGTAATATTACTTTGTTTTGTACCTAACATTGCTTATGTACTTGGTTATCTTTGATTATGTTATATATGGTGTTTTTGACTAAGTGTTAGCATACTTGTATTTCTCCTTAGCGAACTTCTTGTGTATTGAACTTAGCGGACTTGATTATCTCCTAGCGGACTTGTCAATTAACTCTTAGCGTACTTATTATACTTAGCGAACTTGTTTGATATTAGTCCTAGCGGACTTGTTTTGCTCCTAGCGAACTTGATTTGTTCCTAGCGAACTTAACTTGATCCTAGCGTACTTAAGTTACTCTTAGCGTACTTGTTAGCGGACTTGTTTGTGTTTAGCGAACTTGTTAGCGAACATGTTGATGCTTAGCGTACTTCATCAAGTTCTAGCGAACTTGTTTTTGTTCTTAGCGCACTTCTTTATTGTCTTAGCGTACTTCATATTCTGTTAGAATATTTTGCTGAATTCTAGGCAATGATTGGTTTGTGTCAAACATTCTATTTGTCCCAGGCTCTCTTGTAGTATAAATACTAAAGTGAAAACCCTAATACGCGTTCCTCCTGGTTATTTCTACAAGAGAGCCTTTGTGTGTGTGTGTTCTTGGTGTATTTAGTGTGTGTTCTTGAGTTTCAGAGATCTATGAGGTGAAATCAACCAAGATTGATCATCACACTTGTTTTCCGCACCTGTGTGATGAATCGAATGAGAACAATGTGCTCAAATCTGGTCCTGACACTTAGCGTACTTGTCTTTGGCCTTAGCGAACTTGTTTTAACTATACTCCCTTTAGCGTACTTGTTTAAGTCTGCTTATACTTAGCGGACTTAGAGAAATCTCTTAGCGAACTTGTTTAATTTTAGATATTTCTCAAGTGCGCTAAACCCTACACTATAAAAGGGGGACTCGGTCATGTTTCTGTTCACGCTTTCAAAATCCCTCACCCGCTCTCAAATTCACGAACCGACGACTGCTCACTCCCACTGTTTGATCGAAAATCACCCCTCTCTCTCGAATCTATGATCTATCTTGCGATTAGGGTTGATTTGCTCACTCTCATTGCATTCACAGGTTTGATTTATGCTTTAATTGGGTCGATTTTTGGTTTCGGTGATAATCTTGATCCGTAGGTGTGAGTTGTAGAATTTCTAGGGTTCTAATGATTTTTATTGATGTTATCTCAGATTTTTTACCATCTCACTTGATTCTAATTCACTTGTGATCGAGTTAAAGGTATGTGACTTAAATCTCTCAAATTTTCATTGTGAATCCGAGAAGTTTGGTACAGGGGGCTCGGGTGAAGTATTTGAAGATAAAAATTCTTTGTGTATTCTATAACAGATGGGTGTTTTTGTTCTAGATGATTAGTTTGAACCATGAAATTTGTTTGAATTGATAATCTATGAACCTAAAATTTGTGATCTCTATTATTTGAACACTTAGGAGTTTTTACTTGAATTATTAACTTTTTGGAACTTTGGTTACTCATTTGAAACTCACTGTGACTACTGCTATCTTATATTAGATGGTGAAAATAAGCCTATGAGTTTCTATTTGTCAACTTTGAAGTTTCAATTTGTTTCATCTTAATTATTGGATTGACTTGGTGAATTCCACATATGGGTTGAAACTATATAGTCTCCAATCAGAAAATGTTGATCTTTATTGTTTGAGACAAAATTGATGAGACTTAGATTAACTTTAAAGTTTCTCATTTGAGTCTCTAAAATTCAATTTGCCTATATTTTCTGGGTTTAATCATACCTTGAGTTTAACTTATCTTGTCTGATCTCATAAACAGAAATTGTTACTGTTGTGATTTTGATCAAGATCATTTCATCTCTTCATTGTGATCTTAGCTCAAAGATCCTTAAGAGGTATTTTGTTCTAAACTTTAGCATTTTGAGTCAAAACTCAAACTTGGCTACTCAGGGGCAAATTCTTTACTTTATTCTGTTTAAATGAAGCTCACTTGATTCCTAATATAAGTTGCTTGATCCCAGCAGATAACTCACTGAGTGAATTGAGATTTTACTACATCTTATATTAGAACTTAGTCGCCCTTAGATCTTCAGAAAGGTATGTGTTTCTCAATATAAGCATTTATGTTATTTAATCAGGTAGTGCTTCATCTTGTTTTATTTCAATGTGCTTATATGTCTTACCTTGAGTAAATTAACTTCCAATTGAGCTTAATACTGGTGGTTTAGACTGGTTATGATCCACATGGGTCTGTAACTTGTCAATAACTCAGGTAAAAGGATCTTGGACTTTATTAACTCTAAAATAGATATACTTGCATATTTTGACATATCTAAGTTAATTTGACCTTCTTTGTGACTAATTGAGAGCATGAATACATAGGATGTGATCTAGGACACCTCTAAGGTTCTTATGAACTGTCTTAGGAATTTATGCTCTGGATGAACACTCATTTGGTTATTTTGACTTTAATATGTTGAAATTTTACTTAAACTTGTTTTTATGTGACATATGTGACTATCTTTACTTAAATGTGAATGTGGTGATTTGTGTATGTGTTGTTTGATCCTTATATGCTTATAGTTGTATGATAGGATTGAATTTGACATGTAATGTCCCCATCTAATCTGTTAAGATTAAGTTATCACATTTTGTCCTTTAAATGGTCAAACTTGATCTTTTGACCCACTAGGACATCCTGCTTGCTTAATAAGTGTAAATTTAACCTTGTTGCATCTTTACAAACCTTGTTGATGTTGAAATATGATCTTTACACTTTGTGTTCAACTCTAAATGATGTAAGCCTGCAAATTAGATCAAACTGGTCTTAGCGGACTTCTTTCAGTCCTTAGCGTACTTCATTGTCTGCTTAGCGAACTTCCTTTGTTCTTAGCGAACTTGTGCAATGGCTTAGCGAACTTGTTTCCATTCCTAGCGCACTTGTTCTGATCTTAGCGAACTTAATGTGTTCTAGCGGACTTGTTGTTGTACTTAGAGGATTTTGGGTTAATTCACAATACCTATAGATCAGTAAATTTGATTCCATTATACTTGGATTGTTATTTTTGTTGACATGTCTATGATACACTTATTTGCATGTACTGTTTTTAAACTGAGTTGTTTCTTGTCTTTAGACATCATATCAAGGAGTTCACAAGCTCGGGTGGAATCATGTCCAAAGTGACATTCCCTGAACTGTCTTGACAAACTGGGATCACAAAACCACAAATTTTGCTTAAATCATTTGGTTGTTGATCCCAGATTGCCAAAACCTTCCTTGATGTCTATGTCTATTGTTGAAATCAAGTTGTAGAATTCTTATTGAATTACTCCTTGTTTCTTCAAAAACTCAGACTTTAATTGACTTAGTCTAAAACTCTGGGTCACTTTTCAATTAACATGCTATATCTTTTATACTATATGGAGATTTAGATCTGGCTCCTTATTTTCCAGATTTCCATTACACACACATGTTTATATTTAAGGTCCCCTGGTGTTTATCATTGTTAACACATAAATTCATGTTGCATCTATCCATTTTGAGGCAAATGCACTATGTGATTCTTTTTTGTGTCTTTGATATTGAAATGAAAAGCTCAGTCACTATCACGAGTTTAGTGTGACATGACATTCATTAAGTGTCAAATAGATATAATCTTGTTGATCTATATGTGCAGATGCTTCCCAGACTAGCTGCAGAAGCTTTGACATATGGTAGATTACACAATGGAAGATGTGTTTTCAATAAAAACTGGGAAGATGCTGATGAGCAAGCTATTGACCTCATCTTGCAATCATCTTGGGCTACAGCAATAATTATCAACCCAACCATCTACAAGAGCCACATTGAAGCATTCTGGAATACTGCTCAGTCTGTTGAACTTGCTGATGGATCCAGTGTGATCAGGGCCAGGATTTTGAACACTGATGTTCAGATAACAGAGGATAAAATCAGAACGACTCTAGTTTTGCAAGATGCTGATATGCCTAAATCCTTTCCCAGGAATGAATGGCAAACCACCATTACCAACATGGGTTATTCTGGTGTGTTACTCCCTGATGTCAGCAACAAAATTAAGAAGAATTTGTTTCCTGCCAACTCGAGGTTTTTGATCAACTTCTTCACTGCCGCATTCTCAAACAGAAAGGCAGCTCCTGATGACTTTGTTGAGGAGACTGCATGTGCTCTGCACGGGTTTATATCAGGAGAAGGGTTCAATCTATCACATCAACTCCTGAGATGGATGATTAGTAACCTACACCCAACTGGAAGGGCAGTAAAGTTCTATCTGTACCCAAGGTTCATTCAGGCTATTATGGATAGATATTATCCTGATTTGCCTAAGCAAGGTGAAAAGTTCAGAACAAGCTCAATGAACTCTGGTTCATACAGCAAATTTCAGCAAGGTAAGTATCAGGGTGATCCTGTACCATTCTTTCCCGAGATGCTAGCTCGACTTGCTCCCGTCAATGCCGAAGGAGATATCCAAATGGGTGAAGCTGCGGTAGAAGCTAATGTTGATCCCACTGATGCGGCTCAAGTCCACCCTGATTTGGACTTGAATGCCCCAGTCGATCCAGAACCTGCTGTTGCTGATGAAGACCTTGGGAATCTCCAGGGTGAAAATGTTGAAGCATCTGAGCACATTGAACCAGTTTTGAGTCCAGTGAATGTGATCTCATCTGAATCTGCCAAAGGTGATGAAGAATCTGACTCCTCAAGCGCATATGACAGTCCATCACCAACTGAACTGATGCATCCTCGGAAAAGACAGAGGACTGGAGAATCTTCCAGGGCCTCCATGACACAACGATCATCATCGGATGAAAGCTATAAACCGTCAGAGGATGATATTGATGAAGATGAGACTTCAGTGTCTCTTGATCAAGCAGATCTCTCTTATGATCTACAAGATGAACCTGAAAGCCCTCCAAAGTCTCCTCCTACTTTATTATCTCATAAGATGACAAGAACTGCTAATGACAGGCAATCAATCCTCTGAGTTCATTACTATTAGAGCCAAAAGAAGCAAGTCCTGCCACTGAGAAACTTCAAGTCAGGAGAAAGCCAGGTTCTACAACTGAGTATGAGATTGTTGGTTCATCTGGAACTCAATCTGAAACAGCCTTGGCTACTACTGCTGTCTCTCCATCTCCTGCAGTTCAAACTGATAGGATTGATGTGGATTTGAGACCACTAGAAGTTATTGCTGAAGCTGCTATTGCCACCGCTGAAACCACTGGTACTGTCTCTTCCAGCCCGACAACTTCTGAGTCTGAAAAGGTGTTAGAACTCCAAGCTGCGAGTAACAAATCTACAGAGTCAGAATGACCATCTCAACTGTTCTCTACAAGTGGGAAACCAGAAAATCTCTAAGCAGTCACAAGTAATTGCTGAACAGGCTGCCGAGATTCAAAGGCTCAAGGAGCTGTTAGCTAAGTCAAGTGAAGACAAACAGATTGGTGATAAACCTGATAGTGGTAATGCTGGTGACAAAGATTCTGAGCTTCCGGAAGAACAACCTCCAACTCATCAAGGAACTGAAAGTGCTACATTTCCATTGAAAGACTCGACAGGAGCTCATGACTCCTCAAGTTCCCTGAACGACAGCGATTTTGATGTTGATGCTGATACAGTTATTGAAGGAGATGAGCCTAACATGACTGATGACGAAGAATCATTTGTTAATAGTCTTCTTCATGATGAGCCAGTTGATGAAATCCTGGACTCACTCAAGAAGCTAGCACCTGTGCCAGAGAACCTGAAGTTGCCGAGGTTTGCACCGGCACTCAAGGCCCTCGAAGGATCATCAAGTATGGAACCAGAAGAATCAGAGACAGACAACTCTCTTCAACTGGCAATTGTTCCTTCCACTCAAGCTGCTTCTCTCACATCATCTGCAATAGTTCCTGCAAACGAAGGTATCCATAGAATTTATGTCGATTCGACCTTCCTGGATTTCTCCATGGCATATTTTCGTGAGTACTACGCTGAAAAGATCTACACAAGAAGAAATTCATGTGGGATAGTCATTGAAACTATTGAAGATGACAGTGAAGCGACTTATGAAGAACATCCTTACACTATAGATTTCAGCGATGAAGATGATATGAATGAACTTGAACAAAGATTAAATGTTCTCGTTAATCAAGCCAATCCGCTGAACTACATCGATTTGGATTCGATGGAAAGTGAAGATGATGAAGAAGAACACCCAAATTCCTACTCCAATTCAAGTCAAGATGGAGGTAGATGATGGAGTATTCGTAAATGTTTCTCTATCCACTGGTATGCCTACTGATGAAACTCCAGTTCTGGATTCTTCTCCACATGTTACCGGCTCTATACCTGCAGAGGCTGAAATAATCGACCTTGAAGAATCTGCTGCTCCAAACATTCCCCAAGTTAATCCTGCTGTTTCTACCAATCAAGCTCCAGAAAAGCAAATCCATTTAGCTTCTTTCCATCCTTCCTTCCTTCATTTCTCATCTGATGAAGAAGATACTGGTGATGCTGAGGTTACAGCACCTCAAGAACCTGCTGCTTCTGAACAACCAGGTCCTTCAAGCACAGATAAAGGCAAGAGAATTCTTACTCAAGAAGAAGTTGAAGCTGAAGAACTAAGAAGGGAAGCTGAAAGAGACAGATCACGTAGAGCTCTCATTGCAGAAACATTTGATGAGGAGAATAGACTTGTTGAAAAAAGAGAGCAGGCGATGAAGAGGTATGAATCAGATCATCCTCCAGCTGTTATTTTCAGAAAGGGCTCGAGTGCATTACCTAAAAAATCTGCATCAACCAAAGATGATGAGCCAACCATCCACATCGTCACTAATCTTGAAGGAACTGACGTAGACGTGGATGATGTGTCTGAAATGGATCAGATGGTGAGGTCACTAATGAAAGGCAAAATTCCTCTGGAATATCTTCTAAGACTTACCGATCTTGAGCTGACCAAGTTATATACCAACGAGGAAAGATTGAACTCTAATCTTCCTCGTGATCATGGAGCTGAGAAGAATTCTGAATCCCCGGTTGATCCACTGTTAGATCCTTTTGCTGATACCGACAAGACATTTGATTTTGCTCCGATCCGAGATCATCTCTCTGATCTTGTGCTTGACATCGGCAAATCATATATTCCTGATGATCCAGCTGACAAGCTCCCTGATCCAGACTCTGTGGAATATATCATTGCAACCACCAACAGGATGACCTTCGAAGACCTCCGCAATTATCTCAGATTCAAGAATGTGGAGAGAAAGTCTTGGATTCGCAAGAAGACCACTGGCCTCCGTAAATTTGTAACTGAATATAGGAAGACTGAGAGGCTAGCTAAGTTGGAGCAAATCAGAGTCAGAGAACAGGAAAGAGCTGAGGCGATAAACAGGAATAAAAATCCTCCCATTTATGATGACAGGGTAAGAATGGCTCCAAATTCAAAGGCAATGCTGAGGTTCACAGCCAAAAACATAAGAAAGATGCCTGCGAACCCCAATGTCAATCATGGAATGAAAATTCTGGGATGGAAATATGATGAAGCTTTCGATGCCTTTATTGTGAAGAGACGGAATGGATACGTTCAGTTCTTTGCAGATTTCAAAGCTCTTACTAGTCTCTTCTCCTGGGAATTGAAACAGCTCAAATACCTGGACTTGGTGAATCATACTAAACACAGCAAAGGTGTTAGAGCTGAACATCTAGTCAAATCTGCTTATGAAGACAAGAGGTTCAATCAAAATCCTGATTAAGAAAGAAGAGCTCAGATAGCTGAAGAAAAGAAACGACTCCGTGCACCACATAAAGGAATTTTCAAGAATATTGGAGAAAAGGTCAATGTCAAATGGATCCTGGGGAATCAGAAGAAATCCCCCATGATCAGCTGGTATTACAACGGTATGACACATGAGTTGGTGATCGAAAGGGAAATTGCTGAGTCAATTAGATTGTTTGCTGCAATTGAGCTAAGACTGCTGTCAAGATCATATATCAAACTCATCTACTACCAGAAGATGCGGACCATCCCTACTCAGCTTAGACCATATGAATGCTACGACGCAAATTACTTCTTGATGTTCTTGAACTGGTGGTGTAATCAGCTTTCTAACATTGGTAAGTTCAAGCTTGATGAAGAGATGTTGAGGACTGCAGATTGCTGGTTGATGGAAGAGAATGGATCAAGTGCTGTCTTTGGAAAATCAAAAAGGTTGATCGAGCTGAATAACTACAATGACCTGAAGAAACTTGTATGGCAAGACCTGTGGAGGCTGTATGATCTGGGTATACATGTCCATTCTGACAGAGACAGAGAAGCTGCAAGAGAAAACTGGAGGTTTCTGCTCAAGTTGGTCGGTCAAGATGCTTGAAGCTCGGGAGTTTTGCATTGCCAACATGGGTGGAAATCGTTAGAACCTATTATGTTGGCAACACAAACTGTTTACC
>JBCNJP010001346.1:0-11639 GCA_039602395.1 Deinandra increscens subsp. villosa | reverse complement strand
GCGTGGCCATACATTCCTTTTTGGTCACACGAATAAAAAATCATAAAAATTCCGTGGCCGTTTGGTGCATTTCGCCACTCTTTTTTAAGTGTGACAAATAAATGCCACATGTTTTTGTAAAACAGTGGCTAAAGCCACTGCACCTGATTGTTGTTGTCACATAAACAAAAAAATACGTGGCTAAAAGGGTCCAAAGGCTATATATTTGGCCACGGGTACAAAATATGTGTGGCTAAAACGAGAATTTCTTACCTTTGGCCACGCTTTTTTCAAAACAGTGGCTATGCGTTATCAAAAAAACCGTGGCCAAAGCCACTTTTTGACGTAGTGAATGTGTCTGAATCATAAAACCATTCGGGTCCAGTGCCGGTGTTTGGAGAGTTCGATTCTTGCCAGTCCACATAGTAGGATTCCTGCACAATACGAGTACGTTTGTTATAAACTCGATAAGCCTTTTGTGATGAAGAATACCCCATGAAGAAACATTCATCGGAGACAGCTCCAAATTTTGTAACTTGAGCTTCGGTATTCAACAACGTGCACGAACATCCAAATGGCCGAAAGAAGTCGATCAGTGGCTTCCTTCCATGATACAGTTCATATGATGTCTTCATCTTGTCTTTCACGATCAGGACACGGTTCAGTATGTAGGACGCACATTTTACCGCTTCAGCCCAGAAAATGATCGGGAGCTTTGATTCAATCAGCATTGTGCGAGCAGCTTCAACCAGAGTGCGATTCTTCCTTTCGGCAACTCCATTCTGCTGTGGAGTTCTTGCTGCACTGTATTGCCGAAGAATACCTTTGTTTGCACAGAATGAGTCAAAGATCTGATTTCGAAATTCGGTTCCGTTATCACTTCTGATTGCCTTGACTTTCTTGCTTCTTGAGCTTTCCACGGACAGAATGATATTTTGTAGAGCTTCAGCCGTTTCACTCTTGTGCTTCAAGAATCTAACCCAAGAGTACCTGGAATAATCATCAGTTACAACAAGACAGTAAGTTCTCTTTGCCAAACTTGGGACACTAATAGGTCCAAATAAATCAGTGTGGAGCAATTCTAAGGGACTTGAAATAGAATTCTCCAATTTGGGCTTATGTGGCTTCTTATGTTGTTTTCCTTTAGCACAAGAAAGACATTTTTCAACAACAGAAAAATCTTTGTATGGAAGACCTCGGACCAAATTGTTTTTAACAAGATTGTTTAGAATTTTGAAGTTTATGTGTCCTAGACGTCTATGCCACAAGAAGCACTCAGAAACAGATGCCTTTGAAAGTAAACAAGTCATGGAGGAATTGAGAGTTGCAGTTGAGGTCAAATTTAGCAAATATGTGTCATTGATGCGTGGCGCACGCATTGCCACCATCTCTTCAGGCACAGAAAATTCAGGCTTGAGGAACAGGCATTCATTTGCTTTGAACAATACTGGAATATTCTTGTCACAGATTTGTGATACGCTCAGAAGATTAAACTTTAACTCGGGTACATGATTGACGTGTTCTAGAGTAAGAGACCCAGCAGACACGTCTCCTTGACCAACCATCTTACCACCCCTTTTATTTCCTGCAAAAGACACGAATCCACCATCCAAAATTCTATAATTTGTGAGCAGGTCTTTCATTCCTGTCATGTGCCGAGAGCATCCCGAATCAATGTGCCAGTAACTGTTCTTCGGGAGTGCCTGGCAATACAAACGAAAAATTACTTAATAACTGGTACCCAGACTTTTGCATTTCCGGGATTTGTGACTTTCTGTTTTCCCCCAAAGAATTGTTTTACAAAACTGGTTACCTTGTGGCCAAAGGATCTATCATGGTTTGTTCGATTTAATTTTTCTTTGCAATTTTTAACAACATGATCATCCTTACCACATCTGAAACAGTGAGACCTGTGACTTGTGCAAGAGGAGGTTTCTGAAGTACTTTCCTCCTCAGAATCTGATGTTCTATAATCAGAGTCACTGTTGGTTTCGAAATCCACTTTTGTTTTATCTTTAGAAATTCTTGGATTATTAGTTTTCAAAAATGATTCCTTCTTTCGAGAAAAATGTTTTTCTGTAGGTTCTGAAATTCGTATCGGTGTAAAAGAAGGAATTGGATTAGAAAGAAATTTGTTGAATCGATTTTGAGATGTACTTGCTTGACTTTGAACATTTTCATTAGAAACAAATCTTTCTTGACTAACAGACACGGACTCTGCACTATTACTATCTAAAGAAGAACTACTGCTAGCTACGCTACTGTCTGAACTAGACTTCGTGGAATTAAAACTCCTACTTGAAACAGACTCCTTAGAATTCAAACTACCGCATCCAAGCCCACTGGTGTTACCGTATCCATTATCATAATCCTCTCTGATCTCCTTATGGTTCACTCCTTCTAGACCTGCATGCAGACTGTTAGCATCACTAGGAATTAAATCATTTAAGGGATGAGGTTTCGGAGTAGGTGAATAACAGTGCGTGCTAGGAGGAGGATAAACCTTAGGAAACACATTCCCATTGTTCTCCATGCCTATTCCGGTTTTTATTTTAGCTCCTCGTTGTTTAACGAGCATCTCTTCAACTTTCATTTGTGAAACGGTCCATCTATCTAACTTGGTCTGAAGTTGAGAGGTTTCAAATTGAGCTAATGTGACTCTTTCAGAAAGCATGTTTATTTCGACATTTTTTGCAAGAAGAGTTTGTTTTAAATGTTCATTTTCATGCATTGCTTCATTTAATTTCACAAAATATTTTGCTTCATTTTCTTTTAATTGGGTGTTCATGGTTTTTAATTCGTTGTTGGTGTCAATCAACAATCGATTGGCCTTGTAGATGCCGAACAAACGAATTCTACAAGGATGAGAGCACATATCTTGAACAGATTCATATGAGAGATCCATTATAACCTTTTCTGCAGCCAGAGCCTTTTCGCATGTGCACGCTGGTGTGCTGGTCGTGCATGCAGTTTTCTCATTCACCTTCTTCTCAGCTTCTTCCTTCTGACAGCTCTTAACTGTGTGCTCATTGCTCTGTTCTTGAATTTGGGCTGCAAGAGCTTGATTGATGGCTTCCTCGGCTTCAGAGACCTCCGAACTCCAGTCGAAGTTAGTCAGAAGAGCCACTTCTTTGGTTGGCTTGGCTTCTGCTTTGTCAGTGATAGGAATAGCACGAGTTGCTGGCTCAGAAGCCGGTTCAGTGACAATGGGACTTGGGCACTCCCTTTTGAAATGGCCGAGTTGCTTACAGTTGTAGCATCTGAGCTTAGCCTTGTCGAAGCCGACTCTTCCATTTTGATTCTTGAATGTGTTTCTCCCAGTGCGTTCGAAGAATTTTCTAGCTCGAACAGTTAACATCGCCATTTGCCATTTCAGGTCAGTTTCTTCTAAATCATCCGGATCAACTTGGTACATGTCCTCAGCAGTCAGAGTTGAACCTTGAAGTTCTCCAGCAGCGAAAGCTTGATAGCTGTTAGTGAACAACGAGAACAATCCCATGTATTCAGGTGAAATCTGGGATGTTTGCTGATTGGTGGCGGAAGCAGATGCAGTTGAGGATGACCCAGATCCAGGATGTGAAGATTGAAGTTGAGAGAAAGCTCCTTTGGGTGTGACGGTTGAGATAAAAGCAGAATTTTGAGAGTAAACTTTAGTTGGACCCATGCTTTGATTGTATTCTCTCCTTTGCACATCCAACTCAAAGGATTTTAGCTTGTTAATAACATCCATGAGCTTGTAGTCGGGAAAACTTCTTTCTTGCTTTAGCATGCGAACCTGAATGCTCCACTCGGGAGGAAGAGCATCTAGAAGCTTCTTGATTTGTTCTGAGTTAGTGAGTTGCGCATCGTATTTCTTCAGATTGCTTGAAACAGTTAGGAAGCGATTGGTCAAATCCACCAGCTTTTCGTTCTTCATGCTTGTGAATGAGTTGAATTCTTTGGTGGCTTGGGCTTCCTTGTCCTTCACCAGGTCTTCATTGCCATCATAGAACTCACAGAGAGCGTCAAACAAGCTTTTTGCGTCAGTGTACTCAGCAAAACGGTTGTATATTTCTTGTGACAGGCATAGAGAAAGGGCACCGAGAGCCTTTTGATCACGATCGATGAGTTTCAAGTCCTTCTCAGAGAATGAAGACGGAGTATGGTTGATCTGTGTAACTTCACCAGTGGTGGTTGTAGGCACGTGAGGTCCGTCGACAATTGACAACCATTGATTATAGTCGGTGTACAAGAAGAACGATTTGAGGCATCGTTTCCAATCCTCAAAATTGTCGCCATTGATCAGCCTTGGAGGTCTGTTTGGAGCAATACTCTCAGTGTCACCAGCATTTGTGCCTGACGCCATCTTAAATCAGCCTGAAATAAGAAAGACAAGGAACAAACCAAGAACAAGACAAAGTGATTAGTTTCGCTGGGTGATGTAGTTTCGCCAGCAATTTCGCTCGGAAATCCTGAACAGGTGAACAATTTCGCTGGATTTTGTAATTTCGCCAGCAGTTTCGCTTGACAATACTGAACCAGATCAGCAATTTCGCCAGCTAGTTTCGCTGTATGCACGGGCAGTAGTTTCGCTCGGAAATACCCGATGACACACAGTTTCGCTAGCTAGTTTCGCTGAAACTGGTTTGAACTTTCGTTCAATAAAACTGACAATAGTTTCGCTTCTCGATGTTCGGCGAAAGAATAGTTTCGCCCGGTGATGGTAGTTTCGCTCGGTGATAATCCGGCGAAACTGCCAAACGACTTGATAGTTTCGCTGTTTGAAGGCACAGTTTCGCTGAATAAACAGCAGTTTCGCCCAGAACAGAAAACCCTCTTTTTTGAAGAAGAAATGATCAGAAATCAACCCAAATCACTATGGGTTAATGATCGGTTGATTGCCTAGTGTTCAAGACACCAAAACACACAATATTCAATCAATTTCCAGTCCAAAACAAGCTGATTTCAGAATCAAATAGATTTTTCAAAGTTTACCCAAAAACACTCAAAAACACCAAAATCAAGAGCACAGAGGCTCTGATACCATATTGTTGGTCCTCACTGATCTTTATCAGTGCAAATGAAGGTGTATTTGAGAAGAAAACCAAATAAACAACACAAAATAGGATTTCCAATGACTAAAATGGTTTTCTAGCCTTGAACAATCTCAATATGAACCAATAGATTGATAAATGATGATAAACAAGCTACAATATAATGAAATAAGCTCCTAGCCGTCACCAAAACTCACCAAATGAAGATTTCTTGTATTAGGGTTCAAAGGTTTGAGAAAGTTACATTTGGCTGCACAATGGCTGCGCATATATACTGTCCAGTGAACAGTTTCGCTGGCAGTTTCGCTGGCCAAGCGAAACTGTCACTGAACCAGTCTAATCTAGGTACCGAGCGAAACTACAGTTTCGCTCGGTAGCTTACAGTTTCGCTAGCCTACCAAAATCTAACAATTACAAGAAACTAAACTATTACAAAGAAACTAAACAAAAGATGAATTCCTCCCTACATTGATCTTCAGGGATAGAGTTGACCGATTCGTTCCATGTACTAGGAAATAGCTATGCATTGTTGAGTAAGTTAGGATGCTTATGACCATAAGATTCGAGCTCGATTATTCGTCTTTAGAGTTTTCTAGGTCCTAGGCTATTCATTTCAGAATCATTGCATGTGTTAGGTGCCATTTAGAGAGAACTTTCTTGTGGTTTCATTTTACGTGTGCGTTTAGTCCGCTTTGACCGAAGCTATTAGACCATTGGGTAATTTTACATAGTTTTCTATCCGAGCTTCATTTAGGATTACCTTAGTGATTAGGATGTGTCTATAGTCCTACCTCATTTTGGTTTTCACCGTTAGTGGATAGTGATCGTGTTGATTAGTCAAACTAGGGGTCTTATTGGGTTTAGAGGATTTTTATCTAGGTGATACTTTTCTCCACTTGATTTTTCTATTTTTTGATTTCGTTATCTGTTTGTCTTCTGTCTACTTAGTTAATTTCTTTAGTTTTCGTAATTAATTCTCAAAATCATTTTTATCGGTTAGATATTAGCGAAGATCTAGTATTGGAAGATTGCACACACATCCACGGATTGATATCCGGTTCTTACCAATACTATACTGCATACGCCGGGTTCACTGCCCTGGTGTGTAGTTTGGTCACTTAGTATTAACCATTTAAAACTTGACCAGATTTTTATATATTTAAACATACACAACAGCCGGCGCCATTGTATGTCGCCGCCGTTACACCACTCCTCCGCTGCCTCCACGCTCGACGGACGAAATCGTTTCCACAACGGTTTCATAATCAAGCATGGCGGAACCATTCGATTGGAATGATATGTTGCATAGCATGGTTTCATTACCGCCACCACCGCCGGTTCATGAGATTAACCCGCTCGTGGTGCCTGAGGCCCCGTCTTCAAAGTCGGTTGAAGACTTGACTCGCCGGTTCGAGTCGGGCGTTACCATTGATCCTAGCGCCAGTTCGTCGAACCCCGGTGTCTCGAACGATTTTTCGGACTCCGCCAAGGTATATCTATATTGTTTAGATTAAATTTATTTAATTTTGCTGTATTTTACGCGTACACGGTGATCAGATCCTGTCGACGACTTTTACTAAAATTCGCGTTGTAAAACTTCATTTCCGCTGCGTAATTAATTCTGATTAATTAACTCGTATATTTAGTCGGTAAATAACAAAAACGGGAAACCCGGATATACACTGTAAAACCCACCAATGGTATCATAGCCACGATTACCGCGCGTAAATCTTAACTAGTCTTTTCGTAACCATTGGTTCGCAATTTTGATTCGTTTCCAAATTGCGAACAGAATTACTTGTCTAATTCTTTTTTTATTTATTGTGTGTTACCGCCGACCCCTTTTATTTTTAATACACGATTGTATGTTTTGGCGCGTTTTATTTTTCTCTGATTGGCCCAATTGTTGGCCCAGTTGTGTCTTTTATTTGGTTTGAAATGGACCCGCTGTTTTCGGGTTTCAAAATTGTAAATTAGAGCTAGGTTTACTAAGTTGTTAGTAAATTTTAATTTTGTAAAAACCAAGATCGAAGATCGGACACTCGCCAAAAGGAGTTTGAAGGCTAGTGGGAGCTGAACCAGATCCACGAACGCACAGAGTTGCCTTCATTGTGGTTGTTCACTTTTAATTGTCATGTCCCTATTGGTCTTGCTAAATGGCTCTAGCAAGACCATGTCATTATGCCGTTAACACACAATTGACCATTCGCGACACGTAGATATTTTAAATAGGTGATTTAAAATAATTGTCCCGAGTGATGATAGGGTTTATCGTTTGTGTCTAACGATCACTAAATATTAAAATTGGTTTTAATATCCCTATCTGGTAAATAAAATTGATAGTTCATGCCGTCCAAAATCAAGTCTAACTTGGAACGTATTGACCAGAGCATCAATGTTGGAGTATTTCAACACCGCGCTTGGTGCCGAGGGTACCTTCCAAGGTGGGGGCATTGGAGTATTTCAACACTGTGCCAGCCACACAGACCATTTGGGATTACTATCGCTTTCTTTATGTATGTTTGTAGTGTTGGAGTATTTCAACAACGCACTATGAACGTATATAGATAAAGTGGGCATGGATGAGGCTAAACGTATCACAAAATATAATTTATATATTATGAGGCCTCATAAACTAGAGTCACGACTAAGACTTCGCGATTGACAATCGTTGTCAATTTGGTTACACGAGTTTGCTCCTGAGGCTCATTTGGCGGTCTCAAGTAAAATCGTCTAATCGAATTCTTAATTTTCTTATTAAATAAATCTTAGCAATTTATATAAGAAAATGGTTTACACCGAAAATACTAATTTAAAATTACTTTGCATTATTTCAGAAGGCTATTGAAAACACTATTCCTCTAAGTTTAATGGTATCTCTCGACTCATTCACTGAGACGAACTTCTTATTATAGCAAATCCTCATGAGGAACATCTTGAGGCTTTTTGGAAAGCTGTATGTTCTTGACCGACCCATCCCGAGCTTGCTGTCTTACTTGCTAAATGACGGCTCACGGATGGAAATCCAGAAGCACAGTGATGACTCTCGGGAAGTCACTGAGCTTATGTTATCTAGCATGACACCGGATTTTCGGTATAACTTTACTGACATGGGAGCGTATGAGATCATGAGGAAACTCAAAGATTTATTTGAGTTAAGCCAGAGAGGTAAACGATGTAAATCACTTCAACATTTTGTGAACTGCCATATGTCGCCAAATTCCTTTGCATATGATCATGTCATGATGATGAAGGGGTATCGCGATAGACTGATCGACCTCGGCTACTCCATTCCTGAGGGAATGGCTTTGGATGTAGTCATCGGATCTTTATCCGAGCATTATCGCTTACATGCGGTAAATTGCTCGGCTCAGACTTTAGATGAGGTCCTGACATTATTTCCAAATGTCAAGATCATGACCACACCGGCTGTGCACAAAGTTGCTGATACAGGTATTACCAAGACCAAGAACAATGTCAGATAGACCAAGGGCAAGAAACCATTGGCGCCTCCTCCTCAGGAACGCCAATGCTTTGAATGTAATCAGATGGCCCACTGGAAACGTAACTGCCCCATCTACCTGGCTAAGATCAAGATGACTAGAAACTCCGGCAAGGGTTCCTCATCAGGTATGTCAATAAATGTTATTGAACTTTTCACTGTTTCCTCCAATACATGGGTATTTGATACTGGATGTGGTTTCCACATTGTTAATGTTTTGCAGGAACCTGAAAAGTGGAAGAAGATAGAACAAGGCGGCATGGAGCTCATCGTTGGTGATGGGAAAAGAGTCTCGGTCTTGGCTACCGGCATATATTCTCTTACATGTCCTTCTGGCCTTGTAGTTACTTTAGCTAATTGTTTATATGCTCCTGGATTTTCTAGAAACATTGTATCTGTCTCTTCTCTGTTTGAACAAGGTTTTAAGTACAAGTTTAATGGAAAATCCATTTTTACCTACTTTAACAATATCTTTTATTTCAAGGCTAAACCTCGACATGGTATATATGAGATAATTGTTCAAACGCATGATCAGCTCTATCATGTTTCTAAACGAAACAAAGTTGATAATAACGGTTCTTCTTTATGGCATCATCGACTAGGTCACATAAGCAAAGCACGCATTAAGAAGCTTCAATCTGCTGGGATTCTTGAATCCACTGATGCAGATACCTTCGACGAATGCGAATCTTGCTTATCCGGTAAGCTGACCATGTTGGTGAACGGGCCAATGGTCTATTAGGACATATACATACAGATGTATGTGGACCCTTTCGGACCGAAACAAAAAATCATGAACGCTACTTCGTATCTTTCATAGATGACTATAACAGATATGCTTATGTCTATCTGATGAAACATAAGCACGAAACTTTTGACAAGTTCAAAGAGTTTCAAAAGGAAGTAGAGAATCAACTAAGTCGAACTATTAAGATACTTCGATCATATAAAGGTGGTGAGTATCTTAGCAATGAATTCCTCGATCATCTCAAGGCTTGTGGAATTATTTCACAACCCACTCCTCTCGGTACACCACAATTAAATGGTGTTAGTGAAAGGAGGAAACCTTACTAAACATGGTTCGATCGATGATGTGTAGGACTACCTTGTCCCACTCCTTTTGGGGTTATGCTCTCTTAACCGGTGCTCGCCTAATAAATCTGGCACCGACCAAGAAAGTGGATAAGACCCCATATGAGATATGGCATAATTCTTCTCCCAATCTTTCTTACCTTAGGGTATGGGGATGCGAAGCCTATGTCACTAGTGAATCTGACAACAAGCTCGATCCTCGAGGTGAAAAGGTAATTTTCATCGGAACTATTGTAATACCGGATATTACTTTTACCATCCTGACGGAAACTATGTTTCTATCAAAAGGAAGGGTAAGTTCCTTGAGAAAGAGTTTCTCAACAGAGGAACAAATAGTGATCCAGTGAAGCTCGAAGAAGTTCGAGAAACACAAAAACCTGAGACTGTCGATGTGTCTGACCGACATATGGTTGTCGCACAATCAGACCCAAACACAAGCGTTCGCAGGAGCGAAAGGATACGTAGGGAACCTGATAGATATGGAAATATCGAAACCTATAAGGCACGGCTTGTTGTGAAGGGCTTCACTCAAACCCAAGGGATTGACTATGAAGAAATTTTTTCGCCCGTGGCCATGATCAAATCGATCAGGATATTGCTTGCCATAGCCGCATACTATGACTATGAGATATGGCAAATGGATCTCAAAACCGCATTTCTAAACAGACAACTCACTGAGGATGTCTACATGGTTCAGCCCAATGGTTTTGTCAATCCTAAATATCCAAATAGGGTTTGCAAGCTGAATAAGTCCATCTATGGACTTAAACAAGCATCTCGAAGGTGGAATCTTCGCTTCGACCAGAAAGTCAAGGAGTTTGGCTTTGCTCAAAATGAAGATGAACCTTGTGTTTACAGAAAGGCAAGTGGGAGCGCTATATCATTCCTCATATTGTATGTGGATGATATACTGATAATAGGAAACAACATACCCATGCTTAACGAGGTTAAGAAATGGCTTTCATCTTGTTTCGCTATGAAGGATCTTGGGGAAACCGCTTTTATTCTGGGAATTAAGATTCATAGAGAACTATTGGAAGCGGCTTCTGGGTCTCAGTCAAAGTACATACATTGACAAGATCATAGCACGATTCAACATGAGCAACTCCAAGAAAGGAGTCGTCCCTATGACAAAGGGTGATGTCTTGAACAAATCTCAATCTCCTCAAACGGAGAAGGAGATCAACCAAATGGCTTCGATCCCATTTGCTTCTGCTATAGGCTCAATTATGTATGCCATGCTCTGCACTCGACCGGATGTCTCGTTTGCATTGAGCCTGAAAAGTAGATACCAACAGAGTCTCGGTCTAGCTCACTGGACTGTTGTAAAGAACATTCTGAAATACCTGAGAAACACAAGTGAGATGTTTTTGGTATATGGAGGAACTGATGAGCTCGCTGTAAAGTGTTACACCGACGCTAGTTTTCAGACTTACCAAGATTACTCTCGCTCGCAGTCCGGGTACGTATTCACCCTTAATGGAGGTGTTGTTTCGTGGTGTTGTTCCAAACAACCAGTAGCGGTTGGTTCCACTATTGAATCTGAATACATAGCCGCCTCAGAAGCTGCCAAGGAAGCAGTATGGATGAAGAAGTTCATCACAAATCTCGATGTGGTTCCAAGCGTCAAGCAACCAATCGAGATGATGTGCGATAACACATGCGCTATTGCTTAAGCCAAAGAGCAAAGGTCTCATAAGAAAGCCAAGCACATTCTGAGGAAATTTCACTACATAAGAGAAGTAGTTGAAAGAAATGAAATAAAGATGTGTAAAGTAGACACAGATCAAAACTTAGCTGATCCCTTTACAAATCCCATGACTCACGAGACTCATGATCGTCATAGAGAAGCGATAGTGCTTAAATTAGCTAAAGACCTATTTTGATTTAGTATTTGGATGTACGAACATATAACAGTTATCTTTACTATTCATATTCCATTGGTGAATGCAATATGGTATTTTCATAACTGTGTTCGGTTTTAATATGTTTAATCATCCCTGAACAATTGTTGATATTGTTCTAAATGTCTG
>JBCNJP010001344.1:0-51288 GCA_039602395.1 Deinandra increscens subsp. villosa | reverse complement strand
GTATGCTTCTATCTCAGAGCCTTCCATTTCTAATCTCTGAAATTCTCCCTCTATTTTATGGATCTCTTCTTGAGGATAATATTACCTATGAAATCCACCATACGAGGGTCTCCAAATTTCTTGAAGCGAACATCGCTTGGTTAGCAGGGAGGCAGTTGCACTGTTTGAATATGGTCTCAATTTCTTCAGTCCATCTGAGAAGTCCGATGGCTCCAGTTTCGCCTGTGTAAGTATGGGGTTTGCAGTCCATGAATGCCTTGCACGCGCTCACCCCAATTCCTTCTTGGTTCTGAGTTTGGGCATGGACTTCTAGGCTAGCGGTTTCTCTGTCATTGATCAAATTCATGAATTCTACACCTGACAGCGTGATATCTCCACGGCCTCCGTGTCATTCATTGTATCTAGAAATAGTTCTTCCATTCACAAATCTTCATAATGACAACACTTAATTACATACAATACACCACTCAGATATAAAGTAAATAATAAGTAAAATGTTAACCACAACATCATAAGTTTAAATAATAATCCTTGACTAAATAAATTGTAACTTGTTCACAAAATATTCAAAATCCAGAAATTAAAATTTAAAAGTATTTAGTTGGATAGGAACAGCCTTCCCATCTAGGTTCAAGCTAAATTAGAAGTTGTTGCGAGTTGTAGAGACAACAGAACCCTCCTCCCCGGGCACGTTGTTTTGAACCTGTAGTGCATTAGCGATCATTTCCTCTGCTGCCACTGCCCTAGCCTCAGCCATCTCAGCTCTAGCCTCAGCTACGGCAGCCCGGTTCTCAGCTTCCATTACCCTAAGATTTAGTGCGTCTAGTATTTTACTCAGCAGAAGATGCCAATCAGTATGGTGCTTATCGACTACACCCAATTCATGATGAATTTGGTCTATAGGCTTCTTAGTGTCCTTCTCGCGCTTGAGAATACCAGTAGTTGTGCTTGAAGTTCTTTGTATATCTCGCAGTTCACGTTGCACGCGAGCCACGATGGCTGCGAGTGCTTGATCTGTGTGATAAGGTATGATTAGTAATGTACGAGTGAAAGGTGGAATGTCAGCTGATGGTGGCGGGGGCACATCCTCCTGATGAATCCAAGTTTCCACCAAGTCAACGTACCATTCCCAGTCTCTATTGTCTTCTTCAGGGCGGTAATTATACGCAGGTCCTTCATAGGCGTTAGAGTCATTGATCAGATTCGCACGGCGCTTCCTCAGTTCGGATGATGTTGATGATGTGTGTTTCAGAGTTCGCTTCTTATCGTTTACGAATGATGAAGGGGAAGAAGGTGCAGGGGAAGATGAGTGACCAGCCATGTCTGTAACATAATATATATACATATATAATGAATGTAATGCTTGTACTGAATCAAATAAGTGTGTGTTCTCGTGTATGACTAATGCAACTCTAAGGCTATAGTTGGCCTACATGCAAGACCTAGTTCACTATAACCAATGGCTCTGATACCAATCTGTCACACCCTCAAAAATCCAATCGTGGAGTATAACCGCGAGGCGTTGACAAACCAGGATCCGAGTCGTTAATCATACCAAACCATGCAAAAACAGTTTTTAGATAAGTGCGGAAGCGTAAATAAAAGTAATAACGATGTTGCGCAAAACACGAGCTAAACCCAAATAAAATTAAACCAACGGGGTTTTAAAATGTGTTGTAGACCCAATGCAAAGCATGCGTCCTAATTGTGCTCCAGACCTAGATTCCTGTGAAAGACATGCTATGTGTGTCAGCGCGAAGGCTGGTGAGTTCATAAATATCAATGCAAGAAAGAATAAACGTTTGCTGTAAAGATGTTTACACCATAAATGTTTGTAAGATGTTTGTACCATGAATGTTTGTAAGATGTTTATACCATGGTAATTATAACCGTATTTGTAGCTAGCTAGGCCAATGATGCTATCACTATGTGGTTCGCAACCGAAGCGTGACTGTTTGTGTTTGTAATGCCTTCCATCATCGCCTAACACAGACGATGATGATACTGTCTAGGCTAATATTACACCCGTTCGACATCCAGTCGAGTTAGAGCGACTAACGCGGGTGGGGTTTGTCAAACCCAGTAGTACTACCAAAGATTACCTCGCTTTCTCATAAACTAACGGTTCGAAATGTAAGGACTTGTAGTTCGTGTTATATGTTCGCACATACGTGATCAGCTATACAATTATATTACCAGAAATGTTTGTAGCATGCTTTTCTCTCTCAAGGAGATACTTAGAGAAAAATGTTCGAGAACTCACCTTTGGGAGCTCGGCAAGAAAGTTAAATGAAAATGTTGGTGAACTCCTACGAATCACCTATATGTTTGTAACTGTGTAAGACTACAGTGTATGAACAACGGGACAGACTCAATCGACCCTGACGACACGTTGGTGACTTGTTACTGATGTGTTTGTTTGGTTAGTTATACTTTCCAATTCCGAAAAGTTTTTATTTTACAAAAGTTTCCATATAGCATGTTTCTCATAAATAGCAAGCAACAAGTAAGCCTACGTTATACATCTCTAGCATGCATCCTAAATTGATTGTAAAGCAATTGACAAGAAGCACACACCGTTTTGCAGTTTAAATATATTTAGCACAAGGTTTCCTAAAATAGTCATGCAAACCAAGCACACACGTTATCCAATTTTAAATCACATCAATACTATCTTTTATGCAATGATTTCCCATTTACACGTATTAGACACACATGGCAAATCTTAACGATCATACAAAGTACTACGATCTCAAAAAAAAAATCACATACTCTTTTTAACATGCAAAATATGCTGTAAGGCTACTAGATCGTTTAGTAAAATAAATACACAAGTTAAATATTTAAAAGTGTAGTTATAAAATTTGTGTGTCATGTTTTGTATCAAGAGTAATCCTATATATGAAAACATACAACTTATCCAACATTAATACCATGCAATTTATGCTTTATATCACTTATGGTGAGGATTTAAAGGATAAATAAATCAGGAATAAAAAGGAAAAAAGGCTGCTAGGCGCAAGGCTTGAACCTGCGACCCATAAGTCCATTCGAATGCATACTACCAACCAGGCCAGTTTTCACTTTGTTAATTCAATCCAGTTTCCAATTTATTTAACCATTTGCATTCTGGTGTCATCTCTTTACTAGTGAAACAGAATTCAAAAAGAAATTAATAGCTGCCATGCGCCGGATTCGAACCTGGGACACCCCAGTCGCAACACAGAGCCTTAACCACTAGGCTGGATTTTTGTTTGGTTACAGTAGCAGTTTGTGTAATATAAAACCAGAGACATTCAGGTGCTTTCTTCTTCACACTAAACTTAAACATCGGTTTACCCACTGAACATCAACCCTCGACTTTTTCCCCTAACTACCAGTGTTTCCTATGAGTTAATTTATATACCTTCATTTCTCGAAGGCCAAATAAAAACGAATATAACCCTTCCAGTGACATCAAAAAAATATAGAACATATTTCCACCAAACTATTCATGATTTTAGATTTCGATTTGGAACATTATCAGACAACTACTCTGCAGGTTTGAGGGTCTAGATCTGAATTATACGAGAACAGAGCATGATAATCAAGTTGTATCTAACGAATATGTGGATTAGAGTTTCGGATTGTCATGGTTTTCGAAGAAAAAGAAAGAACGAACACGGAGTCGAGAGGGTTTACCTACGATCGATGATGGGCACTTCACGAGATCGTTAGTTCGGGTCACGGTGGTGTAGCGACCTCCTGGTCTTCCTGTGACGACAGCTTAGTGGTTGTGCAACCCTGTTGATCGGAGAAAAGAGGAAGGAACGAGAGAGAAAGCTGGTCGAGCCTAAGTGGGAGAAAGATAAAAGATACCCTTGACTTAGCGATCGAGATGTTGCGAGGTCCGTTAAAAGGACAGAAGTTGCTTGAAAAAGAAAGTTAAGGGACAAAGAGTGTAACAAAAAAAGATATCGGACAAGAGTCTGCAAAATGGATCTCGTTAAAGGTTAAGCTATCTCAATTTGAAATCTTTTTTGAATTGAGATGTTGCACTAAGTATCCCTCTAGTTATAATAATTTTCAGCTAAGGCCCCTCCACACTCCTAACCGAAATATGTTCTAAGTTTGACGTCTACACAAATGCTCGGTTCATGTAGTTTTAGTAACACATGGTTTCACATGAAGTCATAAAATCATCTAACATCAAATAGCACCCATGTACACATAAAATCATGGAGTTATAGGTTATGCACATTGTGTTCGTTCGATAGCATTTTAATAATTTAGTCACCAACGATTAGGACCGACTCAACTCGTGTGAGATTTTTCGTGGACTCGATGACCCATCTAAAATTCCTACTAGATGTATGAATATATGTATGTTTAATATAAGTAAGTGTTCATGTTCATGTTTGTCCAGAAAATTTCACATGAATTTGCCGGGTGTCACACAACCAAAGCACCGCCGTCTGAACAGCGCGAGTGTTTTGAATGCCACAAAATGGGGCACTGGAAAAGGAACTGCCCAGAATATCTTGCCAAGGTGAAGAGTGGAAAAGCCCGGACGGGTAATTCCTCAGGTATACACATAAGTTCATGTTGTATGATGCTTCACTTATTCCTACAAAATATATGTTTGACATACTTTACATTTTGTAGGTGCATGAAGCTGATAGGAAGCATACCAAGACGACACTGAACTGCCCTGCGATTATCGCACTTGAATAAAGTTCGTGTCCTTTAAGGTTTTATTTTAAACAATTCTTGGTGTTTTGAAACAACTTGTTTTGTTTTGTTTTCCCTGGTTGTTTTCCAGGATGAACAAATGCTTTCCTTGGATTTTGATTATGACAAGTTTTGACTATGGTTGATTTTCAAAACATACATTATTGTTTTAATCTACTTTGAATTTGATTCAACCTTTTGTTAGATTAAGGTTCAAAATCCCATAACAACATACTTATAGCCTGGTGCACTTGATTTAATCAAGGCTAGCTTAAATGCGACATGATGACCTTTTGTTATCATACCCCATCAAAGCTGTAATGCCTTATGCGTCTATTGTAATTGTTAGGAGACAACGCACGACACAATGGTAGTTCATAAAGTCCTATGACTTTGAACCATCCGACGTCAAGAATATTAAATCAAGTCGAACCGATTGAAGATCGCCGTTTCGATCTACAACCATATGAACATATCAATCCTCTGCTTCAAGCGGACGTTTGCTCATATAAGTTCGAATCACCAGCTAAACTACTACAGGAATAATCACTTGCTGATTATAACATTATAGAATGGTCACACCAATTCTGGTGCACATTACCATAAATACATGTGCGTACCTACACACATCTTGGAAGTCTTAAACTACTACATTTATTGTACTCACGTGTGTTTGAATCCGACATGCACTAAAATGTTTAGTACAGCGACTCACAGTTCCATCTTGAAACCGATAAACACAAGACTAAAGACTTGCCACAACAATAGCCTTGACATTTTGCAACCATAACGCCCCTTCACACATCACTTGCATAACTAACTTCCAATCCCAAGACCTGTATCTTGCGAAGATGGAATTTAGTAATTACATGTCCAAAGCTAGATCTTTAAATATCTAGAGAAAGGTGATTCTGATAAATCACTGAACCATGTAATGCAGCTCTCGCATCTAAACGAGACGAGCAGACCAACAATGTTTCACCAACAATGGATTGTTGCTTGAACGAAACATAGTGACATTCTGATTAGAGTTTGTATGTTAACCTTACCTGAATAAGGGAAACATCCTCTAATGTCAGACCTGAGAGTCCAATATAATAAATCATCATCTCGATCATCACGAGATACTTTCAAACAATCATAGACGAACACATCTCCATGCTATCAAACTCTGAAATGACTTTGACAATCATCTTTGAACTTATGAGTAAATCATAACATCTGGATATTAAGCATACGATTTCCGTACCACATATTACGAAGTCGAACAGTTTAGTTCCTGAAAACGAAAATTGATTGCCACGTTTTCTTCGTGTAAATTAGTATCCAAACAGTTTGAAAGAAGGATGAAAATAGGAATGCCAATCTGCCTCAAGCAAGTGGGAGCATCGCCACAGATCCTTACCGAAATAACGATCAAGTGCCGATCTAAAGATCATTTAAATTTACTAGATTAAAATTTTAAATGACACCTCAATTGATTATAACTTTTAAGATTAAATTAAGTATCGATCATAATGTGGCTGATCAACCATTAACACGATCAATCTCTTGAAATGATTCGAATCATACTAAATATGATACGAAAGGAAATTCAATACTTAGATATTGCATGAAATGTTGCCGTAAAGTGTTACGCCATAACCATAGATGGAAATTTACATCATCACTACTAAACACTGATGAAAGAAAATATATGTTCATTTTCAGAGTACCGATTATACTCGTTGAACATTAATAGCCACCTTAATTGAATCTGAACTAAGAATGCCATGAAACATTAATAGAGTTAATTCGACTCTGTAGACAGTCAGTTAACATGCTCAAGTGATAACACAGTCTTACATGTGCTCACCAAGGACACTATATTATCACAAGTTCGATTCACTTAAGAAGAATCATTGTTCAAGACAAACACTGAATCTTAAGAAACAACTAACATTAGGCAATCCTAAAACGAAACACGGGGACATGATAGCGAATTCATGATTTCAAAGATCAGGTTAGATCAGCGAAATCACACTACTGCATAGTACGTGAATTCTGCATCGCATCGATATTCGATTTAGTGTTGGATGTCGAACACTGTCGTTTGCACCATATCATTCGACCTCCTCTAAGATGTTAGACGAGAGTCTGAATTCTGCGTAATGCGTTCGAATTTTATACATTTTATTATCCATGAATATTTCGTCAATATTCTAAAAGTCCGTAGTCGATCAGACATTGCGGGAGCAACGCCTGAAGCAAGACTATTCTGACTCTGGACTCAAGGTGTTGACTTCCAGACTCACAAGGCCTCATTGGAGAATGACGTCAGGACGTAACTCGCATCAGAATGTCTTCATGGATCCAATCATAAGACAAATTTGATTGATGGTATACTCACCAGTATCCTTCGACCTGAGATACATGAGCGACCTCCCGTCTGCCTAAGAACTCTCTTTGATTGTAGCTTAACGTTGTCGCGTAACTGCCAGCCATAACGGTTACTTTTGGGAATGGATCTGAAGCTTAGTGGGAGCTGTATGTAGTCAATATGGGATTCTGTACTCTTGCATTAATAATGCGACAGTTTGACATTGTGGGCCCTCTCGTTAGTTCCAAGTGTTAAGTGTAAGGCCTTACCCAAACTTACTGTGTGTATGATTGGACCATTTCGAACAACAAAACGAGAAATACAATGATCGAACGCATAAGAGAATGAATAGATCCATGTCTCTGGTTCAATTGATGTCTCATATAGAAAGGATCTGATGACTTTATAAATGCCATAAGTCTAAACTATATCACAAGTTTATTAATATGCCTTCGTTGTTTTGACTTGAAGTGTCATGACTGGTTGGGAGAGCCACGTGTAGCTAGAGCACCTCTGACTGTATCTTGATTAATAGTCGCGCTCAGTCCAAGTGGGAGACTGTTGGATTTAGGTGTCCAGACCCGACTAAATCGGAAGCTAAAATCGAGGGGCTTAACGGAAACTAAATCGAGGGGCTTAACGGAAACTAAATCGATAAACATTTAAAGAGTTTAAATGTTAATCTTGAATATAAAATGGTTCGATTAAGGATTAAGTAAAATCGAGGGGCTTAACGGAAACTAAATCAGTTATAAATATAACTGATTAAAGGAGACGAAACCCTAATCCTCCAAGTGAGAATTAGAGCCCCCCTTCTCCTCCCTCTCGAGAATCCGACGCCGACGGCACCCTAGCCACCGCCGTCTCCCTTGTTCTCCGACAATCCGTTCGCGAGAACCCTAATCCTAAATCGCCGCCACTGCCCCGTCGTTCCGCCGCCGACCGCCGCACACCAAGCCGCCGCCGCGCGCCCTCCTCCCTCGCCGCCGCCGCAGCTGCACCGCAGCAGCCGCCTGCCACCGAGCCGCCGCAGCTGGTCGCGACCAAGCCGCCGCAGCAACAGCCCGGAGAAGCCGAGCCGCCGCCGCCTGCAACCAAGCCGCAGCCGACCGCCGCACATCGCCGCCGTCACCGTCGCACGCAGCTGCCGCCTGAGCCGGCCGCCGCCCCTCCTCGCCGTCGCCGGTTCCACCGCCGACAAACCCTAGTCGCGAACCGCGTATCTTGCGTGTTCCGCCGTCGTCCGCGAAACCCTAATTTCGCGCCTATCCGACGTACGGGATTTCGGTGCCGTATCACCGAGGAAATTCCGTATCCGCGAGGCCGTCTCGATTTGCCAGTCAAATCGTCCTGCGAAACCCTAGTGTCACCCGTTGACTTCCGGTGTCTCGAACGTCTGTTTGAATCACCGCTCAGGTATATCTAAATTGTTTATTTATTGGATATGTCACGTTTTTGTTTAAACACATTTTGGTGTTTGCGTGTTATGGTGATTGTCGAATCCTGTTGTTTTGTTTCACGCTAATTATCTGGTTTTCGCGTTAGTAAATTAAAACGTTTTCCGCTGCCTATTAAATTAATTGTTAATTTAATTATCTGATTTAATTTACTCGGTAATTGATTAAATAATTATTTGTCATAAATAATTATTTCCAAACAAAAAAAAATTGCTATTACCGAGACCCGAATGCCACTATCGTAACCCAACACCTCTCTCTCGCTCTCTCTCTCTCTCTCTCTCTCTCTCTCTCTCTTGTGTCAATTTCAGCGAACCTTAGATAGTAGGATGTGAGTTTCTTTAAATACAAACTCACACATTGATTACATTGGCCAAAGCCCTTTCTCCCTCTACTCCAAACCGTATTTTACAAGAACAAACACATAATTAACTAACATCCAATCATTAAACATGGATAACCGAAGCCCAAACCAATATAATACATAAGCCTCATCATTTATCGATTATAGTCGAAACACGATATCAATGATCAATCATGAGTGCGTAATCCAAGTGATTAATTGAATCAAGTATGAGAAGCAATAATAAACGATGAATCAACAAAGTTAATAAACACGTATGATTAGATGATTAAATCGTTGATTACTATTACAACTCGATTTCTATCTAGCACACAGGTTTCGGTTAAACCAAAGAAATCTTTCTTTGGTCTCTCTCAAGTAACGAATTCCCTCTCTTTCTCTCTCTCTTGTGTTAATTTCAGCGAACCTTGGTAGGATGTGAGATTGTTTAAATACAAACTCACTTATTGATTACATTGGCCAAAGCCCTTTCTCCCTTTACCCCAAACCGTATTTTACAAGATCAAACACATAATTAACTTACCCCGAATCACTAAAGATGGATAACCCAAGCCCAAACCCATTTAATACACAAGCCTCATCATTTATCGATTATAGTAGAAACACGATATCAATGATCAATCATGAGTTCGGAATCCAAGTGATTGATTGAATCAAGTATTAGAGACAATAATAAACGATGAATCAACAAATTTAATAAAAACTTACGATTAGATGATCAAGTCGTTGATTACTATTAAAACTCGATTTCTGTCTAGCAAACATGTTTCAATTAAGCCACATAAATCTTTTTCTGGTCTCTTTCAAGTCACGATTTCCCTCTCTCTCTTGTGTCTATTTCGGTAAACCGTAGCTAGTAGGATGTGAGTTTGTTTAAATACAAACTGACACATTTATTACATGGGCAAAAGCATTTTTCTCATTCTACCCTAAACCGTATTTTACAAGAATAAACACATAATTAACTAACGCCCAATCACTAAACATCGATAACCCAATCCAAAACCCATTTAATACACAAGCCTCATCATTTATCGATTATAGTCCAAACACGATATCAGTGATCAATCACGAATGCGGAATCCAAGTGATTCATTAAATCAAATATGAGAAGAAATATTAAACAATAAATTAACAAAGTTAATAAACACTTACGATTAGATGATCAAATCGTTGATAACTATTACATGGACCAAAGCCCTTTGCCCCTCTAGTCGAAACAAAATTTTACAAGAATAAACACATAATTAACTAACACTGAGTCACTAAACATTGATAACCGAAGCCCAACTGAATTTAAAACACAAGCCTCATCTTTTTCCTAATATAGTCGAAAAACGATATCAATGATCAATCACGAGTGCGGAACCCAAATGATTGATTTAATCAAGTATGAGAAGCAATAATAAACGATGAATCAACAAAGTTAGTAAACACTTACGATTAGATGATTAAATTGTTGATTACTATTACAACACGATTTCTATATAGTACACAGGTTTCGGTTAAGCCACCGAAATCTTTCTCTGGTATCTCTCAAGTAACGAATTCCCTCTCTCTCTCTCTTGTATCAATTTCAGCGAACCTTAGATAGTAGAATGTGAGTTTGTTTAAATACAAACTCACACATTGATTACATTGGCCCAAGCCCTTTCTCCTTCTAGTCCAAACCATATTTTACAAGAACAAACACATAATTAACTAACATCCAATCATTAAACATGGATAACCGAAGCCAAACCCAAGTTAATACATAAGCCTCATCATTTATTGATTATAGTCGAAACATGATATCAATGATCAATCAAGAGTGCGGAATCCAAATGATTGATTGAACCAAGTATGAGAAGCAATAATAAACGATGAATCAACAAAGTTAATAAACACTTAGGATTAGATAATTAAATCGTTGATTACTATTACAACTCGATTTCTATCTAGCACACAGGTTTTGGTTAAGCCACCGAAATCTTTCTCTGGTCTCTCTCAAGTAACGAATTCGCTCTCTCTCTCTCTCTCTCTCTCTCTCTCTCTCCTGTGTCAATTTCAGCGAACCTTAGATAGTAGGATGTGAGTTTGTTTAAATACAAACTCACACATTGATTACATTAGGCCAAAGCCCTTTGTTCCTCTAGTCCAAACCGTATTTTACAAGAACAAACACATAATTAACTAACATCCGAATCATTAAACATGGATAACCGAAGCCCAAACCCAATTTAATACATAAGCCTCATCATTTATTGATTATAGTCGAAACACGATATCAATGATCAATCATGAGTGCGGAATCCAAGTGATTGATTGAATCAAGCATGAGAAGCAATAATAAACGATGAATCAACAAATTTAATAAACACTTACGATTAGATGATCAAATCGTTGATTACTATTACAACTCGATTTCTGTCTAGCACATAAGTTTCGGTTAAGCCACCAAAATCTTTCTCTGGTCTCTCTCAAGTGACGAATTCCCTCTCTTTCTTGTGTCAATTTCAGCAAACCTTAGATTGTAGGATGTGAGTTTGTTTAAATACAAACTCATATATTTATTAATTGGGCCAAAGCCCTTTCTCCCTCTACCCCAAACCGTATTTTACAAGAACAAACACATAATTAACTAACGCCCAATCACTAAACATCGATAACCCAAGCCTAAACCCATTTAATACACAAGCCTCATCATTTATCGATTATAGTCCAAACCCGATATCAATGATCAATCACGAATGTGGAATCCAAGTGATTCATTAAATCAAGTTTGAGAAGTAATATTAAACAATAAATTAACAAAGTTAATAAACACTTATGATTAGATGATCAAATCGTTGATAACTATTACATGGGCCAAAGCCCTTTGCCCCTCTAGTCGAAACATAATTTTACAAAAATAAACACATAATTAACTAACACCGAATCACTAAACATGGATAACCGAAGCCCAACCGAACTTAAAACACAACCTTCGTCATTTTCCTAATATAGTCGAAACACAATATCAATGATCAATCATGAGTGCGGAATCCAAATGATTGATTGAACCAAGTATGAGAAGCAATAATAAACGATGAATCAACAAAGTTAATAAACACTTAGGATTAGATGATTAAATCGTTGATTACTATTACAACTCGATTTCTATCTAGCACACAGGTTTTGGTTAAGCCACCGAACTCTTTCTCTGGTCTGTCTCAAGAAACGAATTCCCTATCTCTCTCTCTCTCTCTCTCTCTCTCTCTCTTGTGTCAATTTCAGCGAACCTTAGATAGTAGGATGTGAGTTTGTTTAAATACAAACTCACACATTGATTACATTGGCCAAAGCCCTTTCTTCCTCTAGTCCAAACCGTACTTTACAAGAACAAACACATAATTAACTAACATCCAATCATTAAACAATGGATAACCGAAGCCCAACCCAATTTAATACATAAGCCTCATCATTTATTGATTATAGTTGAAACACGATATCAATGATCAATCATGAGTGCGGAATCCAAGTGATTGATTGAATCAAGTATGAGAAGCAATAATAAACGATGAATCAACAAAGTTAATAAACACTTACGATTAGATGATCAAATCGTTGATTACTATTACAACTCGATTTCTGTCTAGCACATAAGTTTTGGTTAAGCCACCAAAATCTTTCTCTGGTCTCTCTCAAGTGACGAATTCCCTCTCTCTTTCTTGTGTCAATGTCAGCAAACCGTAGATTGTAGGATGTGAGTTTGTTTAAATACAAACTCACACATTTATTAATTGGGCCAAAGCCCTTTCTCCCTCTACCCCAAACCGTATTTTACAAGAACAAACACATAATTAACTAACGCCCAATCACTAAACATCGGTAACCCAAGCCCAAACCCATTTAATACACAAGCCTCATCATTTATCGATTATAGTCCAAACACCATATCAATAATCACTCACGAATGTGGAATCCAAGTGATTCATTAAATCAAGTTTGAGAAGCAATATTAAACAATAAATTAACAAAGTTAATAAACACTTATGTATAGATGATCAAATCGTTGATAACTATTACATGGGCCAAAGCCCTTTGCCCCTCTAGTCGAAACAGAATTTTACAAGAATAAACACATAATTAACTAACACCGAATCACTAAACATGGATAACCGAAGCCAAACCGAACTTAAAACACAAGTCTCGTCATTTTCCTAATATTGTCGAAACACGATATCAATGATCAATCTTGAGTGCGGAATCCAAATGATTGATTGAACTAAGTATGAGAAGCAATAATAAACGATGAATCAACAAAGTTAATAAACACTTAGGATTAGATGATTAAATTGTTGATAACTATTAAAACTCGATATCTATCTAGCACACAGGTTTTGGTTAAGCCACCGAAATCTTTCTCTGGTCTCTCTCAAGTAAAGAATTCCCTCTCTCTCTATCTCTTGTGTCAATTTCAGCGAACCTTAGATAGTTGGATGTGAGTTTGTTTATATACTAACTCACACATTGATTACATTGGCCAAAGCCCTTTCTTCCTCTAGTCCAATCCGTATTTTACAAGAACAAACACATAATTAACTAACATCCAATCATTAAACATGGATAACCGAAGCCCAACCCAATTTAATACATAAGCCTCATCATTTATTGATTATAGTCGAAACACGATATCAATGATCAATCATGAGTGCGGAATCCAAGTGCTTGATTGAATCAAGTATGAGAAGCAATAATAAACGATGAATCAACAAAGTTAATAAACACTTACGATTAGATGATCAAATCGTTGATTACTATTACAACTCGATTTCTGTCTAGCACATAAGTTTCGGTTAAGCCACCAAAATCTTTCTCTGGTCTCTCTCAAGTGACGAACTCCCTCTCTCTTTCTTGTGTCAATTTCAGCAAACCTTAGATTGTAGGATGTGAGTTTGTTTAAATACAAACTCACACATTTATTAATTGGGCCAAAGCCCTTTCTCCCTCTACCCCAAACCGTATTTTACAAGAACAAACACATAATTAACTAACGCCCAATCACTAAACATCGATAACCCAAGCCTAAACCCATTTAATACACAAGCCTCATCATTTATCGATTATAGTCCAAACACGATATCAATGATCAATCACGAATGTGGAATCCAAGTGATTCATTAAATCAAGTTTGAGAAGCAATATTAAACAATAAATTAACAAAGTTAATAAACACTTATGTATAGATGATCAAATCGTTGATAACTATTACATGGGCCAAAGCCCTTTGCCCCTCTAGTCGAAACAAAATTTTACAAGAATAAACACATAATTAACTAACACCGAATCACTAAACATGGATAACCGAAGCCCAACCGAACTTAAAACACAAGCCTCGTCATTTTCCTAATATAGTCGAAACACGATATCAATGATCAATCTTGAGTGCGGAATCCAAATGATTGATTGAACTAAATATGAGAAGCAATAATAAACGATGAATCAACAAAGTTAATAAACACTCAGGATTAGATGATTAAATCGTTGATTACTATTAAAACTCGATTTCTATCTAGCACACAGGTTTTGGTTAAACCACCGAAATCTTTCTCTGGTCTCTCTCAAGTAAAGAATTCCCTCTCTCTCTATCTCTTGTGTCAATTTCAGCGAACCTTAGATAGTTGGATGTGAGTTTGTTTTTATACAAACTCACACATTGATTACATTGGCCAAAGCCCTTTCTTCCTCTAGTCCAATCCGTATTTTACAAGAACAAACACATAATTAACTAACATCCAATCATTAAACATGGATAACCGAAGCCCAACCCAATGTAATACATAAGCCTCATCATTTATTGATTATAGTCGAAACACGATATCAATGATCAATCATGAGTGCGGAATCCAAGTGATTGATTGAATCAAGTATGAGGAGCAATAATAAACGATGAATCAACAAAGTTAATAAACACTTACGATTAGATGATCAAATCGTTGATTACTATTACAACTCGATTTCTGTCTATCACATAGGTTTCGGTTAAGCCACCAAAATCTTTCTTTGGTCTCTCTTAAGTGACGAATTCCCTCTCTCTTTCTTGAGTCTATTTCGGCGAACCTTAGCTAGTAGGATGTGACTTTGGTTAAATACTAATTCTCACATTTATTAATTGGGCCAAAGCCCTTTTCCTCTACCCCAACCCATATTATTAATTGAGCAAACACATAATTAACTAACACCGAATTAGTAAACATGGATAACCCAAGCCCAAACCCATTTAATATAAAAGCCTCATCATTTATCGATTATAATCGAAACACGATATCAATGATCAATCATGAGTGCGGAATCCAAGTGATTGATTGAATCAAGTATTAGACGCAATAATAAACGAAGAATCAACAAAGTTAATAAACACTTACGATTAGATGATCAATTCGTTGATTACTATTACAACTCGATTTCTGTCTAGCACAACTGTTTCAATTACGTCACCGAAATCTTTTTCTGGTCTCTTTCAAGTCACGATTTCCCTCTCTCTCTTGTGTCTATTTCGGTGAACCTTAGCTAGTAGGATGTGAGATTGTTTAAATACAAACTCACACATTTATTACATGGGCTAAAGAATTTCTCTCCCTCTACCCCAAACCGTATTTAACAAGAACAAACACATAATTAACTAACACCCAATCACTAAACATCGATAACCCAAGCCCAAACCCATTTAATACACAAGCCTCATCATTTATCGATTATAGTCCAAACACGATATCAATGATCAATCATGAATGTGGAATCCAAGTGATTCATTAAATCAAGTTTGAGAAGCAATATTAAGCAATAAATTAACAAAGTTAATAAACACTTATGATTAGATGATCGAATCGTTGATAACTATTACATGGGCCAAAGCCCTTTGCCCCTCTAGTCGAAACAAAATTTTACAAGAATAAACACATAATTAACTAACACCGAATCACTAAATATGGATTACCGAAGCCCAACCGAACTTAAAACACAACCCTCGTCATTTTCGTAATATAATCGAAACACTTTATCAATGATCAATCATGAGTGCGGAATCCAAATGATTGATTGAACCAAGTATGAGAAGCAATAATAAACGATGAGTCAACAAAGTTAATAAACACTTAGGATTAGATGATTAAATCGTTGATTACTATTACAACTCGATTTCTATCTAGTTCACAGGTTTTGGTTAAGCCACCGAAATCTTTCTCTGGTCTCTCTCAAGTAACGAATTCCCCCTCTCTCTCTCTCTCTCTCTCTCCTGTGTCAATTTCAGCAAACCTTAGATAGTAGGATGTGAGTTTGTTTAAATACAAACTCACGCATTGATTACATTGCCAAAGCCCTTTCTTCCTCTAGTCCAAACCGTTTTTTACAAGAACAAACACATAATTAACTAACATCCAATCATTAAACATGGATAACCGAAGCCCAACCCAATTTAATACATAAGCCTCAACATTTATTGATTATAGTCGAAACACGATATCAATGATCAATCATGAGTGCAGAATCCAAGTGATTGATTGAATCAAGTATGGGAAGCAATAATAAACGATGAATCAACAAAGTTAATAAACACTTACGATTAGATGATCAAATCGTTGATTACTATTACAACTCGATTTCTGTCTAGCACATAAGTTTCGGTTAAGCCACCAAAATCTTTCTCTGGTCTCTCTCAAGTGACGAATTCCCTTTCTCTTTCTTGTGTCAATTTCAGCAAACCTTAGATTGTAGGATGTGAGTTTGTTTAAATACAAACTCACACATTTATTAATTGGGCCAAAGCCCTTTCTCCCTCTACCCCAAACCGTATTTTACAAGAACAAACACATAATTAACTAACGCCCAATCACTAAACATCGATAACCCAAGCCCAAACCCATTTAATACACAAGCCTCATCATTTATCGATTATAGTCCAAACACGATATCAATGATCAATCACGAATGTGGAATCCAAGTGATTCATTAAATCAAGTTTGAGAAGCAATATTAAACAATAAATTAACAAAGTTAATAAACACTTATGTATAGATGATCAAATCGTTGATAACTATTACATGGGCCAAAGCCCTTTGCCCCTCTAGTCGAAACAGAATTTTACAAGAATAAACACATAATTAACTAACACCGAATCACTAAAAATGGATAACCGAAGCCCAACCGAACTTAAAACACAAGCCTCGTCATTTTCCTAATATAGTCAAAACACGATATCAATGATCAATCTTGAGTGCGGAATCCAAATGATTGATTGAACTAAGTATGAGAAGCAATAATAAACGATGAATCAACAAAGTTAATAAACACTTAGGATTAGATGATTAAATCGTTGATTACTATTAAAACTTGATATCTATCTAGCACACAGGTTTTGGTTAAACCACCGAAATCTTTCTCTGGTCTCTCTCAAGTAAAGAATTCCCTCTCTCTCTATCTCTTGTGTCAATTTCAGCGAACCTTAGATAGTTGGATGTGAGTTTGTTTATATACTAACTCACACATTGATTACATTGGCCAAAGTCCTTTCTTCCTCTAGTCCAATCCGTATTTTACAAGAACAAACAATAATTAACTAACATCCAATCATTAAACATGGATAACCGAAGCCCAACCCAATTTAATACATAAGCCTCATCATTTATTGATTATAGTCGAAACACGATATCAATGATCAATCATGAGTGCGAAATCCAAGTGCTTGATTGAATCAAGTATGAGAAGCAATATTAAACGATGAATCAACAAAGTTATTAAACACTTACGATTAGATGATCAAATCGTTGATTACTATTACAACTCGATTTTTGTCTAGCACATAAGTTTCGGTTAAGCCACCAAAATCTTTCTCTGGTCTCTCTCAAGTGACGAACTCCCTCTCTCTTTCTTGTGTCAATTTCAGCAAACCTTAGATTGTAGGATGTGAGTTTGTTTAAATACAAACTCACACATTTATTAATTGGGCCAAAGCCCTTTCTCCCTCTACCCCAAACCGTATTTTACAAGAACAAATACATAATTAACTAACGCCCAATCACTAAACATCGATAACCCAAGCCTAAACCCATTTAATACACAAGCCTCATCATTTATCGATTATATTCCAAACATGATATCAATGATCAATCACGAATGTGGAATCCAAGTGATTCATTAAATCAAGTTTGAGAAGCAATATTAAACAATAAATTAACAAAGTTAATAAACACTTATGTATAGATGATCAAATCGTTGATAACTATTATATGGGCCAAAGCCCTTTGCCCCTCTAGTCGAAACAGAATTTTACAAGAATAAACACATAATTAACTAACACCGAATCACTAAACATGGATAACCGAAGCCCAACCGAACTTAAAACACAAGCCTCGTCATTTTCCTAATATAGTCGAAACACGATATCAATGATCAATCTTGAGTGCGGAATCCAAATGATTGATTGAACTAAGTATGAGAAGCAATAATAAACGATGAATCAACAAAGTTAATAAACACTTAGGATTAGATGATTAAATCGTTGATTACTATTAAAACTCGATATCTATCTAGCACACAGGTTTTGGTTAAACCACCGAAATCTTTCTCTGGTCTCTCTCAAGTAAAGAATTCCCTCTCTCTCTATCTCTTGTGTCAATTTCAGCGAACCTTAGATAGTTGGATGTGAGTTTGTTTATATACTAACTCACACATTGATTACATTGGCCAAAGCCCTTTCTTCCTCTAGTCCAATCCGTATTTTACAAGAACAAACAATAATAAACTAACATCCAATCATTAAACATGGATAACCGAAGCCCAACCCAATTTAATACATAAGCCTCATCATTTATTGATTATAGTCGAAACACGATATCAATGATCAATCATGAGTGCGGAATCCAAGTGCTTGATTGAATCAAGTATGAGAAGCAATATTAAACGATGAATCAACAAAGTTATTAAACACTTACGATTAGATGATCAAATCGTTGATTACTATTACAACTCGATTTTTGTCTAGCACATAAGTTTCGGTTAAGCCACCAAAATCTTTCTCTGGTCTCTCTCAAGTGACGAACTCCCTCTCTCTTTCTTGTGTCAATTTCAGCAAACCTTAGATTGTAGGATGTGAGTTTGTTTAAATACAAACTCACACATTTATTAATTGGGCCAAAGCCCTTTCTCCCTCTACCCCAAACCGTATTTTACAAGAACAAACACATAATTAACTAACGCCCAATCACTAAACATCGATAACCCAAGCCTAAACCCATTTAATATACAGGCCTCATCATTTATCGATTATATTCCAAACATGATATCAATGATCAATCACGAATGTGGAATCCAAGTGATTCATTAAATCAAGTTTGAGAAGCAATATTAAACAATAAATTAACAAAGTTAATAAACACTTATGTATAGATGATCAAATCGTTGATAACTATTACATGGGCCAAAGCCCTTTGCCCCTCTAGTCGAAACAGAATTTTACAAGAATAAACACATAATTAACTAACACCGAATCACTAAACATGGATAACCGAAGCCCAACCGAACTTAAAACACAAGCCTCGTCATTTTCCTAATATAGTCAAAACACGATATCAATGATCAATCTTGAGTGCGGAATCCAAATGATTGATTGAACTAAGTATGAGAAGCAATAATAAACGATGAATCAACAAAGTTAATAAACACTTAGGATTAGATGATTAAATCGTTGATTACTATTAAAACTTGATATCTTTCTAGCACACAGGTTTTGGTTAAACCACCGAAATCTTTCTCTGGTCTCTCTCAAGTAAAGAATTCCCTCTCTCTCTATCTCTTGTGTCAATTTCAGCGAACCTTAGATAGTTGGATGTGAGTTTGTTTATATACTAACTCACACATTGATTACATTGGCCAAAGCCCTTTCTTCCTCTAGTCCAATCCGTATTTTACAAGAACAAACAATAATAAACTAACATCCAATCATTAAACATGGATAACCGAAGCCCAACCCAATTTAATACATAAGCCTCATCATTTATTGATTATAGTCGAAACACGATATCAATGATCAATCATGAGTGCGGAATCCAAGTGCTTGATTGAATCAAGTATGAGAAGCAATATTAAACGATGAATCAACAAAGTTATTAAACACTTACGATTAGATGATCAAATCGTTGATTACTATTACAACTCGATTTCTGTCTAGCACATAAGTTTCGGTTAAGCCACCAAAATCTTTCTCTGGTCTCTCTCAAGTGACGAACTCCCTCTCTCTTTCTTGTGTCAATTTCAGCAAACCTTAGATTGTAGGATGTGAGTTTGTTTAAATACAAACTCACACATTTATTAATTGGGCCAAAGCCCTTTCTCCCTCTACCCCAAACCGTATTTTACAAGAACAAACACATAATTAACTAACGCCCAATCACTAAACATCGATAACCCAAGCCTAAACCCATTTAATATACAGGCCTCATCATTTATCGATTATATTCCAAACATGATATCAATGATCAATCACGAATGTGGAATCCAAGTGATTCATTAAATCAAGTTTGAGAAGCAATATTAAACAATAAATTAACAAAGTTAATAAACACTTATGTATAGATGATCAAATTCTCGGTGGCGGATTTGCATCGAAAGGGTGTGCCTCCTGATTGGAATGTGGTCTTACCGGCTGTTGTTCCCAATGTCAAAGATCGTGTTGAATGGGTACATGGCTCGTATCAGGGTCCTTTTAATGCGTCTTTGGCATGGGATTCGATTAGGCATAGATTGCCTGCTGTTCCGTGGGCTTCAGTTGTGTGGTTCTCGCAATGCATCCCCAAACATGCGTTTCATATGTGGCTTGCTTTGAGATGCAGATTGCTTACGCAAGAGAGAATTCTTTCTTGGGTGTCTTCTCGAAGATCTCATAACATGATGTGCTGTCCTTTGTGTTATGCCAATTTTGATTCGATTGATCATTTGTTTTTCCGGTGCTCGTATTCTGCCTCGGTATGGAGTACTATTAGGTCGAAGTTGGGGTTGGATGATATCAACCATGTGTGGACTGATATTATTCTAAAGCTGTGTGCTGTGGCTGGGTCGAAGTCTTTTGAGTCGATTGTGGCTCGTATTGGGGTGGCTGCTGCTTCTTACTTTGTTTGGCAGGAGCGGAACAACCGTTTGTTTCGCAACCAGACTCGGCCTCCTGAGGTGCTTGCTGGAATTATTTTGGGGGTGATTAGGCTTCGGTTGGTTTCCCTGAGGTACAAGAGATCGTTAAATGTTGCGGTGAAGTTGGCTAAGTGGAACATTTCTGAGTCTGATTTGTTTGACAATGGGGGCTAATTAGTTGTGTTCTGTTTTGTTGTTTTTTTTGGGTGTTTGTTTTTTGGTTGCGGCCAGGGGGGTGTCCCTGTGCCTTTTTTTGCTGCCGTTGGTGGCTTGTTTCCTGCTTTGCAGCTCTTGTACTTGTTTTTTATATAGTTATCACCGGGGAAACCCTTTCCAAAAAAAAAAATAGATGATCAAATCGTTGATAACTATTACATGGGCCAAAGCCCTTTGCCCCTCTAGTCGAAACAGAATTTTACAAGAATAAACACATAATTAACTAACACCGAATCACTAAACATGGATAACCGAAGCCCAACCGAACTTAAAACACAAGCCTCGTCATTTTCCTAATATAGTCAAAACACGATATCAATGATCAATCTTGAGTGCGGAATCCAAATGATTGATTGAACTAAGTATGAGAAGCAATAATAAACGATGAATCAACAAAGTTAATAAACACTTAGGATTAGATGATTAAATCGTTGATTACTATTAAAACTTGATATCTTTCTAGCACACAGGTTTTGGTTAAACCACCGAAATCTTTCTCTGGTCTCTCTCAAGTAAAGAATTCCCTCTCTCTCTATCTCTTGTGTCAATTTCAGCGAACCTTAGATAGTTGGATGTGAGTTTGTTTATATACTAACTCACACATTGATTACATTGGCCAAAGTCCTTTCTTCCTCTAGTCCAATCCGTATTTTACAAGAACAAACAATAATTAACTAACATCCAATCATTAAACATGGATAACCGAAGCCCAACCCAACTTAATACATAAGCCTCATCATTTATTGATTATAGTCGAAACACGATATCAATGATCAATCATGAGTGCGAAATCCAAGTGCTTGATTGAATCAAGTATGAGAAGCAATATTAAACGATGAATCAACAAAGTTATTAAACACTTACGATTAGATGATCAAATCGTTGATTACTATTACAACTCGATTTTTGTCTAGCACATAAGTTTCGGTTAAGCCACCAAAATCTTTCTCTGGTCTCTCTCAAGTGACGAACTCCCTCTCTCTTTCTTGTGTCAATTTCAGCAAACCTTAGATTGTAGGATGTGAGTTTGTTTAAATACAAACTCACACATTTATTAATTGGGCCAAAGCCCTTTCTCCCTCTACCCCAAACCGTATTTTACAAGAACAAACACATAATTAACTAACGCCCAATCACTAAACATCGATAACCCAAGCCTAAACCCATTTAATACACAAGCCTCATCATTTATCGATTATATTCCAAACATGATATCAATGATCAATCACGAATGTGGAATCCAAGTGATTCATTAAAACAAGTTTGAGAAGCAATATTAAACAATAAATTAACAAAGTTAATAAACACTTATGTATAGATGATCAAATCGTTGATAACTATTATATGGGCCAAAGCCCTTTGCCCCTCTAGTCGAAACAGAATTTTACAAGAATAAACACATAATTAACTAACACCGAATCACTAAACATGGATAACCGAAGCCCAACCGAACTTAAAACACAAGCCTCGTCATTTTCCTAATATAGTCGAAACACGATATCAATGATCAATCTTGAGTGCGGAATCCAAATGATTGATTGAACTAAGTATGAGAAGCAATAATAAACGATGAATCAACAAAGTTAATAAACACTTAGGATTAGATGATTAAATCGTTGATTACTATTAAAACTCGATATCTATCTAGCACACAGGTTTTGGTTAAACCACCGAAATCTTTCTCTGGTCTCTCTCAAGTAAAGAATTCCCTCTCTCTCTATCTCTTGTGTCAATTTCAGCGAACCTTAGATAGTTGGATGTGAGTTTGTTTATATACTAACTCACACATTGATTACATTGGCCAAAGCCCTTTCTTCCTCTAGTCCAATCCGTATTTTACAAGAACAAACAATAATAAACTAACATCCAATCATTAAACATGGATAACCGAAGCCCAACCCAATTTAATACATAAGCCTCATCATTTATTGATTATAGTCGAAACACGATATCAATGATCAATCATGAGTGCGGAATCCAAGTGCTTGATTGAATCAAGTATGAGAAGCAATATTAAACGATGAATCAACAAAGTTATTAAACACTTACGATTAGATGATCAAATCGTTGATTACTATTACAACTCGATTTCTGTCTAGCACATAAGTTTCGGTTAAGCCACCAAAATCTTTCTCTGGTCTCTCTCAAGTGACGAACTCCCTCTCTCTTTCTTGTGTCAATTTCAGCAAACCTTAGATTGTAGGATGTGAGTTTGTTTAAATACAAACTCACACATTTATTAATTGGGCCAAAGCCCTTTCTCCCTCTACCCCAAACCGTATTTTACAAGAACAAACACAAAATTAACTAACGCCCAATCACTAAACATCGATAACCCAAGCCTAAACCCATTTAATATACAGGCCTCATCATTTATCGATTATATTCCAAACATGATATCAATGATCAATCACGAATGTGGAATCCAAGTGATTCATTAAATCAAGTTTGAGAAGCAATATTAAACAATAAATTAACAAAGTTAATAAACACTTATGTATAGATGATCAAATCGTTGATAACTATTACATGGGCCAAAGCCCTTTGCCCCTCTAGTCGAAACAGAATTTTACAAGAATAAACACATAATTAACTAACACCGAATCACTAAACATGGATAACCGAAGCCCAACCGAACTTAAAACACAAGCCTCGTCATTTTCCTAATATAGTCAAAACACGATATCAATGATCAATCTTGAGTGCGGAATCCAAATGATTGATTGAACTAAGTATGAGAAGCAATAATAAACGATGAATCAACAAAGTTAATAAACACTTAGGATTAGATGATTAAATCGTTGATTACTATTAAAACTTGATATCTTTCTAGCACACAGGTTTTGGTTAAACCACCGAAATCTTTCTCTGGTCTCTCTCAAGTAAAGAATTCCCTCTCTCTCTATCTCTTGTGTCAATTTCAGCGAACCTTAGATAGTTGGATGTGAGTTTGTTTATATACTAACTCACACATTGATTACATTGGCCAAAGCCCTTTCTTCCTCTAGTCCAATCCGTATTTTACAAGAACAAACAATAATAAACTAACATCCAATCATTAAACATGGATAACCGAAGCCCAACCCAATTTAATACATAAGCCTCATCATTTATTGATTATAGTCGAAACACGATATCAATGATCAATCATGAGTGCGGAATCCAAGTGCTTGATTGAATCAAGTATGAGAAGCAATATTAAACGATGAATCAACAAAGTTATTAAACACTTACGATTAGATGATCAAATCGTTGATTACTATTACAACTCGATTTCTGTCTAGCACATAAGTTTCGGTTAAGCCACCAAAATCTTTCTCTGGTCTCTCTCAAGTGACGAACTCCCTCTCTCTTTCTTGTGTCAATTTCAGCAAACCTTAGATTGTAGGATGTGAGTTTGTTTAAATACAAACTCACACATTTATTAATTGGGCCAAAGCCCTTTCTCCCTCTACCCCAAACCGTATTTTACAAGAACAAACACATAATTAACTAACGCCCAATCACTAAACATCGATAACCCAAGCCTAAACCCATTTAATATACAGGCCTCATCATTTATCGATTATATTCCAAACATGATATCAATGATCAATCACGAATGTGGAATCCAAGTGATTCATTAAATCAAGTTTGAGAAGCAATATTAAACAATAAATTAACAAAGTTAATAAACACTTATGTATAGATGATCAAATTCTCGGTGGCGGATTTGCATCGAAAGGGTGTGCCTCCTGATTGGAATGTGGTCTTACCGGCTGTTGTTCCCAATGTCAAAGATCGTGTTGAATGGGTACATGGCTCGTATCAGGGTCCTTTTAATGCGTCTTTGGCATGGGATTCGATTAGGCATAGATTGCCTGCTGTTCCGTGGGCTTCAGTTGTGTGGTTCTCGCAATGCATCCCCAAACATGCGTTTCATATGTGGCTTGCTTTGAGATGCAGATTGCTTACGCAAGAGAGAATTCTTTCTTGGGTGTCTTCTCGAAGATCTCATAACATGATGTGCTGTCCTTTGTGTTATGCCAATTTTGATTCGATTGATCATTTGTTTTTCCGGTGCTCGTATTCTGCCTCGGTATGGAGTACTATTAGGTCGAAGTTGGGGTTGGATGATATCAACCATGTGTGGACTGATATTATTCTAAAGCTGTGTGCTGTGGCTGGGTCGAAGTCTTTTGAGTCGATTGTGGCTCGTATTGGGGTGGCTGCTGCTTCTTACTTTGTTTGGCAGGAGCGGAACAACCGTTTGTTTCGCAACCAGACTCGGCCTCCTGAGGTGCTTGCTGGAATTATTTTGGGGGTGATTAGGCTTCGGTTGGTTTCCCTGAGGTACAAGAGATCGTTAAATGTTGCGGTGAAGTTGGCTAAGTGGAACATTTCTGAGTCTGATTTGTTTGACAATGGGGGCTAATTAGTTGTGTTCTGTTTTGTTGTTTTTTTTGGGTGTTTGTTTTTTGGTTGCGGCCAGGGGGGTGTCCCTGTGCCTTTTTTTGCTGCCGTTGGTGGCTTGTTTCCTGCTTTGCAGCTCTTGTACTTGTTTTTTATATAGTTATCACCGGGGAAACCCTTTCCAAAAAAAAAAATAGATGATCAAATCGTTGATAACTATTACATGGGCCAAAGCCCTTTGCCCCTCTAGTCGAAACAGAATTTTACAAGAATAAACACATAATTAACTAACACCGAATCACTAAACATGGATAACCGAAGCCCAACCGAACTTAAAACACAAGCCTCGTCATTTTCCTAATATAGTCAAAACACGATATCAATGATCAATCTTGAGTGCGGAATCCAAATGATTGATTGAACTAAGTATGAGAAGCAATAATAAACGATGAATCAACAAAGTTAATAAACACTTAGGATTAGATGATTAAATCGTTGATTACTATTAAAACTTGATATCTTTCTAGCACACAGGTTTTGGTTAAACCACCGAAATCTTTCTCTGGTCTCTCTCAAGTAAAGAATTCCCTCTCTCTCTATCTCTTGTGTCAATTTCAGCGAACCTTAGATAGTTGGATGTGAGTTTGTTTATATACTAACTCACACATTGATTACATTGGCCAAAGTCCTTTCTTCCTCTAGTCCAATCCGTATTTTACAAGAACAAACAATAATTAACTAACATCCAATCATTAAACATGGATAACCGAAGCCCAACCCAACTTAATACATAAGCCTCATCATTTATTGATTATAGTCGAAACACGATATCAATGATCAATCATGAGTGCGAAATCCAAGTGCTTGATTGAATCAAGTATGAGAAGCAATATTAAACGATGAATCAACAAAGTTATTAAACACTTACGATTAGATGATCAAATCGTTGATTACTATTACAACTCGATTTTTGTCTAGCACATAAGTTTCGGTTAAGCCACCAAAATCTTTCTCTGGTCTCTCTCAAGTGACGAACTCCCTCTCTCTTTCTTGTGTCAATTTCAGCAAACCTTAGATTGTAGGATGTGAGTTTGTTTAAATACAAACTCACACATTTATTAATTGGGCCAAAGCCCTTTCTCCCTCTACCCCAAACCGTATTTTACAAGAACAAACACATAATTAACTAACGCCCAATCACTAAACATCGATAACCCAAGCCTAAACCCATTTAATACACAAGCCTCATCATTTATCGATTATATTCCAAACATGATATCAATGATCAATCACGAATGTGGAATCCAAGTGATTCATTAAAACAAGTTTGAGAAGCAATATTAAACAATAAATTAACAAAGTTAATAAACACTTATGTATAGATGATCAAATCGTTGATAACTATTATATGGGCCAAAGCCCTTTGCCCCTCTAGTCGAAACAGAATTTTACAAGAATAAACACATAATTAACTAACACCGAATCACTAAACATGGATAACCGAAGCCCAACCGAACTTAAAACACAAGCCTCGTCATTTTCCTAATATAGTCGAAACACGATATCAATGATCAATCTTGAGTGCGGAATCCAAATGATTGATTGAACTAAGTATGAGAAGCAATAATAAACGATGAATCAACAAAGTTAATAAACACTTAGGATTAGATGATTAAATCGTTGATTACTATTAAAACTCGATATCTATCTAGCACACAGGTTTTGGTTAAACCACCGAAATCTTTCTCTGGTCTCTCTCAAGTAAAGAATTCCCTCTCTCTCTATCTCTTGTGTCAATTTCAGCGAACCTTAGATAGTTGGATGTGAGTTTGTTTATATACTAACTCACACATTGATTACATTGGCCAAAGCCCTTTCTTCCTCTAGTCCAATCCGTATTTTACAAGAACAAACAATAATAAACTAACATCCAATCATTAAACATGGATAACCGAAGCCCAACCCAATTTAATACATAAGCCTCATCATTTATTGATTATAGTCGAAACACGATATCAATGATCAATCATGAGTGCGGAATCCAAGTGCTTGATTGAATCAAGTATGAGAAGCAATATTAAACGATGAATCAACAAAGTTATTAAACACTTACGATTAGATGATCAAATCGTTGATTACTATTACAACTCGATTTCTGTCTAGCACATAAGTTTCGGTTAAGCCACCAAAATCTTTCTCTGGTCTCTCTCAAGTGACGAACTCCCTCTCTCTTTCTTGTGTCAATTTCAGCAAACCTTAGATTGTAGGATGTGAGTTTGTTTAAATACAAACTCACACATTTATTAATTGGGCCAAAGCCCTTTCTCCCTCTACCCCAAACCGTATTTTACAAGAACAAACACAAAATTAACTAACGCCCAATCACTAAACATCGATAACCCAAGCCTAAACCCATTTAATATACAGGCCTCATCATTTATCGATTATATTCCAAACATGATATCAATGATCAATCACGAATGTGGAATCCAAGTGATTCATTAAATCAAGTTTGAGAAGCAATATTAAACAATAAATTAACAAAGTTAATAAACACTTATGTATAGATGATCAAATCGTTGATAACTATTACATGGGCCAAAGCCCTTTGCCCCTCTAGTCGAAACAGAATTTTACAAGAATAAACACATAATTAACTAACACCGAATCACTAAACATGGATAACCGAAGCCCAACCGAACTTAAAACACAAGCCTCGTCATTTTCCTAATATAGTCGAAACACGATATCAATAATCAATCTTGAGTGCGGAATCCAAATGATTGATTGAACTAAGTACGAGAAGCAATAATAAACGATGAATCAACAAAGTTAATAAACACTTAGGATTAGATGATTAAATCGTTGATTACTATTAAAACTCGATATCTATCTAGCACATAGGTTTTGGTTAAACCACCGAAATCTTTCTCTGGTCTCTCTCAAGTAAAGAATTCCCTCTCTCTCTATCTCTTGTGTCAATTTCAGCGAACCTTAGATAGTTGGATGTGAGTTTGTTTATATACTAACTCACACATTGATTACATTGGCCAAAGCCCTTTCTTCCTCTAGTCCAATCCGTATTTTACAAGAACAAACAATAATTAACTAACATCCAATCATTAAACATGGATAACCGAAGCCCAACCCAATTTAATACATAAGCCTCATCATTTATTGATTATAGTCGAAACACGATATCAATGATCAATCATGAGTGTGGAATCCAAGTGATTGATTGAATCAAGTATGAGAAGCAATAATAAACGATGAATCAACAAAGTTAATAAACACTTAGGATTAGATGATTAAATCGTTGATTACTATTAAAACTCGATATCTATCTAGCACACAGGTTTTGGTTAAACCACCGAAATCTTTCTCTGGTCTCTCTCAAGTAAAGAATTCCCTCTCTCTCTATCTCTTGTGTCAATTTCAGCGAACCTTAGATAGTTGGATGTGAGTTTGTTTATATACTAACTCACACATTGATTACATTGGCCAAAGCCCTTTCTTCCTCTAGTCCAATCCGTATTTTACAAGAACAAACAATAATCCCGAACCAACTTAGCCTCTGATAAGGGTTGGCGATTTCCGGCTAGGGTTCCGGCCGTTTTCCGGCCTTGCTTTTTGTCAATCCTGTGTTGCTTATCCTCGTTGTAATCTTACTGGTTTAGCGTTCTTGATTGTTGGATTGTTTTTCCTTACGATCGAGTACTCTATCGCGGGTTAGGATTATTGACTAGGGTTTCTTTTTGCTGCTCCGTTCTTATTGATTCCACCATCACGTGATTACGGGTCTTTTTTCTCCATATGTTCAAGGCTACATCAGTGTTTACTGGTCCCTTCCTTGACTGTTGGATCGAACTGCATTCCCATAATCCCCCTGATCTGTGGTTTTGATAAGTTTACGTCGACTGTGCTTGTTGATCGGCGAATTAGGGTTTGTTACGTGTAGCGGAAGTTTCTCTTGGGTTTGATACGACGCTGTTTGAGTGGGTTCTACGTGAAAGTCAGGCTGCATGGCAGCCAATAATCCAAACATCAATGACCCTGGGGGTACGAATAAGAAGAAGACTGGGGCTGTGAGTGGCTTAGTTGCTCGTAGGACGATTACTGGTAACATAAATGAACCTCTTAAAGACACGATTGGAAAAATGGCTGGTAGTAAGCCTATTGGACAGAGTAGTATGGAGCCAAAAGTTGTGCTTAAGAAACCGGAGTTTACTTCTAGACCTACTTTTGCTAAACCTTTGTCTAAGGAGGATGATGGGGTGGCGAAAGCCGTGGTGAACAAGCCTGGTGAGTGTGAGTCTGAAATCCGTCCGTCGGGTGATGTGGATGGATCGACGATGCTCGCTCAGCAGGTGTTGTATAGGGATGGGAAAGGGACAACCGAGGGCGACCTGAATATACACCCTGGAGGTGGTGAGAAGGTGAATTTGGGTCCCCCGAAGGTTCGCTCAAGTACTATCCCTATCGAGGCTGAAAAAAGTGGTATTCCTGATATTCCTAAGTTAGATGTTCACAATGATCCTAATAAGAGTGTGGTAAATGAGCAGGGGTACATTGTTGATAACCTTAAAGGTGGTAATCCTGGAATCCAAGTGGAAAATACTAAGACGACAAATTTGGCCAGTAAGTTGGTGATGATGCCTGATGGGAGAGTTGATTTAATTGCGTCCTTGTCTAATGCTTCGGTTAAAACTGCTGATGTGAGTACCAAATCGTTTGTTGATGCTGTCCAGAATAAATCAGCTGGCTCGTCGTCTAGAGTGGTAAATTTTAGATATCTTGAATCTGGGGTTGTTGAGGAGGGTGCTGATGTTTCTATTCCTTTGGAAGCTGTTAGGAGAGTTCAGAGGAAACTTTCTTTTACATTGTATGGTTATTTCATTGGTGATAGATTGGCGTTCCCGGTCGTTGATTATTATGTAAAACAGAATTGGAAGAAGTTTGGATTGCAGAAAACCATGATGAATTCTGATGGTATTTTCTTCTTTAAGTTTGTTGATCAAAGGGGAATGTTAAGTGTGTTAGAAGGTGGCCCTTGGCTTCTTAAAGGCCAGCCTCTGATTTTAAATATCTGGAACCCCACAACATTGCTGAAAAAGGATGGCATAAAAAAGGTTACGGTGTGGGTTAAATTTCATAATGTCCCGTTAGCTGCTTATTCTGATGAGGGTTTGAGCATAATTGCGTCTAAAGTGGGCATTCCTAAGATGTTAGATTCTTATACTGCATCGATGTGTGTTAATGGGTGGGGTCGTAGTAGCTTTGCTAGAGCGATGCTGGAAATATCTGCTGATTATGAGTTCCAAGACACTGTTATGGTAGCTGTTCCGGATGAGAATGGAGGTGATTCGGTTAAAATTGCTGTTAAAGTTGAATACGAGTGGCAACCTAAAAGATGTTCTATTTGCTGTGTATATGGCCATGACGATGCTAGCTGTCCTAATAAAGTCAAGGATACCCCTGCTGCTGCTGCTGATAACGATGGTTTTGTAGAGCCAAAAAATAGGAAAAAGGCTAAGAAGCAAGTTATTCCCCCTACCAAAGTTGGACATAGGTTCGAATATAGACCGGTGGATAAAGGAAAGGCTACGGGTAAGAAAGTTGTTAATGGTAAGAAGCATGAGGATGGAACTACTGAGGGAAGCACTAGAAATACTCGTGTGGATAAATTGGCTGTTACGGAGAACATTAGTGAGGTGAATCAGGCTGGTGATAATGGAAAGAATAAGAAACTAATGCAAGATGCAATGACTACTTCTAATAGGTATGCTTTATTGGGAGGTGAGTATGGGGATTTGAATGTAGAAAATGAGTCGGATACCGGTCCTAGCTCCTATAAGAATAGCTCTTACTATGTTCCACCAGAAGATGATGAGGATGACACTGATACGGTGTATGATGAAACTGCTGAATTTATGTGTTCGGGTGTTGAGGATGATCCAAAAGGAGCAAGCACTCCTAATGAGGATGTTCTCAATGTATAGTTTCGCTTCTTGGAATATAAGGGGTTTGAATCTTACCCTAAAACAAAAAGAGGTTCGTCAGGTGGTGAAAGAATTTAAGTTAAGGATGTTTGCTATCCTTGAATCTCACGTTAAGATTAGCAAGTTGTTTAATGTTTGTAAAAATGTGTTTCGTAATTGGGACTGGACATCGAATGGAGGTGTGTGTGCTAAGGGTACTCGTATTATTTTGGGCTGGGATTCTAATATATTCGATGTTATGATTGTTGCTCAAACTGATCAAGTGATGCATGCTTTAGTGGTGTGCAAGTATAATGGTAAAAGGTTCTTTTGTTCTTTAATTTATGCGGATAATGACCATGTTAAAAGAAGGAAGTTGTGGGCTGACTTGTGCAAACATAAAAGATTCGTGGATAAAGCTGGTTGGGTCATTCTGGGAGATTTTAACTCGGCGTTGAAAATTGAAGACAAGGTTGCTGGTTCGTCGGGTTATGATGCAGGTATGATTGACTTCAAGGAGTGTGTTGAACATATTGAGGCGTTTGATTTGAATGGCAGTGGCATGAATTATACCTGGAATCAAAAGCCTAAAACGGGTACTGGAGTACTGAAAAAGATTGATAGAGTGCTTGTTAACCTTGCATTCACTGATATGTTTACTGCTTCGAATGCTCTTTTTCTTCCATATCGTGTTTCTGACCACAGCCCTTGTGTGGTCAGGTTGGGGGAAGGCCTGTTTCAAAGAAACAACCGTTTAAGTTCGCTAATTTTTTGACGTTAAAACCGGATTTTCTAAACATTGTGAAGGATGGTTGGAGTTACGAGGTGAGGGGGGTAGCCCAGTTTATCGTTGCGAAGAGACTAAAAAACCTTAAGCCTTTGCTTCGTTCTCTTCTTTACAAGCAAGGAAATCTGCACGATAAAGTTAAAAGCCTTCGTGAGAGACTTGATGTGATTCAAAGAGATATAGATAATGACCCTTTTGATCCTAATTTGCGTGAGCAGGAAATTATATGTCTTCGGGATTTTAAGGAAGCCTCCCTAGATGAGGAACTGTTCATTAAGCAGAAATCCAAGGTTCAATGGTTAGCTGCGGGGGATGCTAATACGGCGTTTTTTCATGCTTCGTTAAAAGGTAAAAATCATAGGAGCCGTATTAATTCTATTGTTGGTACCGATGGTATTCGTGTGGGTCTGAATGAAGTCCCTGATGTGTTGGTAAAACACTACGAAAGTTTTTTGGGCAGCAGAGGTGCTATCGGTGATAAGGTCAATCAAGACCTATTCTTGAATCGTTTGGATACTGGTTCGGCCGGTGCTATGGTTAAGGATGTCTCGGATCAGGAAATAAAAGACACAATGTTCAGTATGGGTGATGATAGAGCTCCAGGGCCTGACGGATTCACAGCTGCGTTTTTTAAGAAGGCCTGGCCTATTATCGGGCAGGATGTTTGTAGGGCTGTGAAGGATTTCTTTTGTACGGGGAGATTGCTTAAGGAATTGAACCACACGATTATTGCTCTAATTCCTAAAGTTTCAACTCCTGATAAAGTGACTGATTATAGACCTATCTCTTGTTGCAATGTGATCTATAAATGCATTAGTAAGATTGTTGCTGATAGGATTAAGGTGGTTCTGGGAGATATTGTTGGTATTAATCAGTCTGCGTTTATTCCGGGAAGAAAAATCTCGGATAATATCTTGATTACGCAAGAGCTAATGCATAATTATCATCGTAATGTTGGAGTGCCAAGGTGTGCTTTCAAAATTGATATCCAGAAGGCTTATGATACGGTGGATTGGGTTTTTCTTGAAGATATTTTGCATGGGTTTGGGTTTGATAGTAAGATGATCAATTGGATTATGACCTGTGTTTCTACTCCGACGTACTCCATTAGTGTTAATGGGGGTATTCATGGTTACTTTAAGGGGAAAAGAGGTCTTAGACAGGGAGATCCTTTGTCCCCTTATTTGTTTACGCTAGTTATGGAGATTTTGACTCGTATGCTTCGTCATGAGGTGGAGATGGATCAGGGCTTTAAGTATCATAGTAGATGTGAAAAACAAAAAATTATAAATGTCTGTTTTGCTGATGATCTTTTTATCTTTGCTAGAGGAAATCTCCACTCTGCTTTGTGTATCTTCAGATCCTTGTGTAAGTTTTCTAATATATCTGGCTTAGTTCCTAGCCCTCAGAAGAGCACGGGGTTCTTCTGTAATGTGTCTGATCAGGTGAAAGGAGAGATTTTGGAGGCGATGGGAATGGCTCAAGGGTCGCTTCCTGTCCGCTATCTTGGGGTTCCATTGATATCCACGAGGTTGCTTAAAGCTGATTGTACTGTTCTTGTAGAACGTATGGAGGATCGTATTGCTAGCTGGAAGAACAGGTTTTTATCTTTTGCTGGTAGGGTTCAGTTAATTAATTCGGTTTTGTCCTCCCTTCATGTCTACTGGTCCTCGGTTTTTATTTTGCCTATTAGTATATTGAATGCTTTGGAGGGTAAAATGAGGAATTTTCTTTGGAATCAAGGGACGTTTCAGAAAGGTAAAGCTAAAGTTGCGTGGAGGGATGTTTGTGTTCCGAAAATTGAAGGTGGGTTGGGCATTCGAAGACTAAGGGACGTTAATAATGCCTTGATGACTAACCATATTTGGAGTATTCTTACTAAGCGCGAGTCTCTTTGGGTTGAGTGGGTTTATTCTTATAGGCTTAAGAATAGATGTTTTTGGGATTGTCGATGTCCGTCGGTGTGCTCCTGGAGCTGGAGAAAGATCATGTCCATTCGGCCTATGATTCGTAGATTTGTTTGGTCCACTATTGGTGATGGAGAATCCACTTATGCTTGGTTCGACAAATGGTTAGATGGTGGGCCGCTGTGTGAGTTTATTACTCCTAGAAACATATACAATTCAGGTTTTACTCTAAATGCTAAGGTGAGTGATATTGTTTATAATGGGCGGTGGGTCTGGCCGATTGATTGGTTGCACTTATATCCTATCATTACGCAGTCGATGAATCTGATGTTGGTTACGGGTCGAGATGATACGCTTAAATGGAGAGTTGAGGATACTTTACATGATTATTCATCGTCTATTGTGTGGAGTTCCATTCGGTCTCGTTGTGATAAAGTTGATTGGGCTAATTTGGTGTGGTTTGCTTGCTGCGTTCCCCGACACGCGTTCCTTGTCTGGTTGATTTGTAGAGAGAAATTACTTACTCAAGATAAAATTCTGGAGTGGGGTTTTGAAAGGAGGAAAAACATGAACATGATGTGTTGTATGTTGTGTCAAAGAGGGGTGGATTCACATAAACACCTATTCTTTGAATGTATCTATTCCTTAAAGGTTTGGAAGAAGGTTTGTTTGAAGTCTTGCCTGGTTAATGAGTCCCCGTGTTGGACTGATTTGGTTGCGTATATCCGAGTCAAGCCACAAAAGAGGATTGATATTATAGTTGCTAAACTTGTTCTTCATGCAGCTGCTTACCATATTTGGAGGGAGAGGAATGAGCGAATTTTTCAAAATAATGCCCGTCCTCCGGATAAGGTAGCTGAGGTGATCCTAGAAGATGTGCGTTTGAAGATTCATGGGTCAAAGTTTCGTGACTCTCACCGTGTGAGAGAGGTTCTGGACGTGTGGCTGCAACGAGATGGTCAGTTTGTAGCAACGTAGACATGCGGAATTTAGGGGGCCTTCACTTCCTATTTGTTATTTAGATAGGTTGTTGGTTGTTCTTTTGTTGTTGCCGTTTTGGCTTGATTGTGGGTGTAGTGTTTTTTTGGTTTTCCTGTCTTTGGGCTTGTCCAAAGACTTGAACTAGCTAGGATCCACCTAGCTACTTGTTTCTTTCTGTTGGGTATATATATAGTATCTCCGGGGGTAACCCTTTACCCCAAAAAAAAAAAAAAACAATAATTAACTAACATCCAATCATTAAACATGGATAACCGAAGCCCAACCCAATTTAATACATAAGCCTCATCATTTATTGATTATAGTCGAAACACGATATCAATGATCAATCATGAGTGCGGAATCCAAGTGCTTGATTGAATCAAGTATGAGAAGCAATAAAAACGATGAATCAACAAAGTTAATAAACACTTACGATTAGATGATCAAATCGTTGATTACTATTACAACTCGATTTCTATCTAGCACATAAGTTTCGGTTAAGCCACCAAAATCTTTCTCTGGTCTCTCTCAAGTGACGAACTCCCTCTCTCTTTCTTGTGTCAATTTCAGCAAACCTTAGATTGTAGGATGTGAGTTTGTTTAAATACAAACTCACACATTTATTAATTGGGCCAAAGCCCTTTCTCCCTCTACCCCAAACCGTATTTTACAAGAACAAACACATAATTAACTAACGCCCAATCACTAAACATCGATAACCCAAGCCTAAACCCATTTAATACACAAGCCTCATCATTTATCGATTATAGTCCAAACACGATATCAATGATCAATCACGAATGTGGAATCCAAGTGATTCATTAAATCAAGTTTGAGAAGCAATATTAAACAATAAATTAACAAAATTAATAAACACTTATGTATAGATGATCAAATCGTTGATAACTATTACATGGGCCAAAGCCCTTTGCCCCTCTAGTCGAAACAGAATTTTACAAGAATAAACACATAATTAACTAACACCAAATCACTAAACATGGATAACCGAAGCCCAACCGAACTTAAAACACAAGCCTCGTCATTTTCCTAATATAGTCGAAACACGATATCAATGATCAATCTTGAGTGCGGAATCCAAATGATTGATTGAACTAAGTATGAGAAGCAATAATAAACGATGAATCAACAAAGTTAATAAACACTTAGGATTAGATGATTAAATCGTTGATTACTATTAAAACTCGATATCTATCTAACACACTGGTTTTGGTTAAACCACCGAAATCTTTCTCTGGTTTCTCTCAAGTAAAGAATTCCCTCTCTCTCTATCTCTTGTGTCAATTTCAGCGAACCTTAGATAGTTGGATGTGAGTTTGTTTATATACTAACTCACACATTGATTACATTGGCCAAAGCCCTTTCTTCCTCTAGTCCAATCCGTATTTTACAAGAACAAACAATAATTAACTAACATCCAATCATTAAACATGGATAACCGAAGCCCAACCCAATTTAATACATAAGCCTCATCATTTATTGATTATAGTCGAAACACGATATCAATGATCAATCATGAGTGCGGAACCCATGTGATTGATTGAATCAAGTATGAGAAGCAATAATAAACGATGAATCAACAAAGTTAATAAACACTTAGGATTAGATGATTAAATCGTTGATTACTATTAAAACTCGATATCTATCTAGCACACAGGTTTTGGTTAAACCACCGAAATCTTTCTCTGGTCTCTCTCAAGTAAAGAATTCCCTCTCTCTCTATCTCTTGTGTCAATTTCAGCGAACCTTAGATAGTTGGATGTGAGTTTGTTTATATACTAACTCACACATTGATTACATTGGCCAAAGCCCTTTCTTCCTCTAGTCCAATCCGTATTTTATAAGAACAAACAATAATTAACTAACATCCAATCATTAAACATGGATAACCGAAGCCCAACCCAATTTAATACATAAGCCTCATCATTTATTGATTATAGTCGAAACACGATATCAATGATCAATCATGAGTGCGGAATCCAAGTGCTTGATTGAATCAAGTATGAGAAGCAATAATAAACGATGAATCAACAAAGTTAATAAACACTTACGATTAGATGATCAAATCGTTGATTACTATTACAACTCGATTTCTGTCAGCACATAATTTTCGGTTAAGCCACCAAAATCTTTCCCTGGTCTCTCTCAAGTGACGAACTCCCTCTCTCTTTCTTGTGTCAATTTCAGCAAACCTTAGATTGTAGGATGTGAGTTTGTTTAAATACAAACTCACACATTTATTAATTGGGCCAAAGCCCTTTCTCCCTCTACCCCAAACCGTATTTTACAAGAACAAACACATAATTAACTAACGCCCAATCACTAAACATCGATAACCCAAGCCTAAACTGTCACACCCCCAAATAACCACTAACAGAGTTTATACCGTTAAGGGGTGCGAACAAACCAGGACCACAACCATTAGTTACAAATACTAAACGAATCAGAGTAAAGTCCAAACATTAATCATAAAACAGTTTAAAGTTCGCAGCGGAATAAAAACATAAGTATCTTAGCACTAACCACGTGCTTTAATTACAAAACATAAATTGTCGTTAAATTCCCGAATTTAGTTTAAAATAAAAGTAAATGTCTTCTTGTGCCATGCCAACCTCCAGCGGATACTCCTCAACAATCTGCAAAAGTGAAAACCACACAAGTGTCAACCTAACGGTTGGTGAGTTCACGGTGGGCATGACATGCATTGGCCCGGTCTCATAATCGTATTCATCATCATGTAATAAGTATTAGTTTTGCAAACATTGCCAAGTGTGGAATTATCGAATATGCACTAGTTAAGTAAAAGTTAAAGCGGTCAACCGATATCGCGGGTAGCTAATCCGGTTTCCATGCACTAAGGAAGTCGTACTAGGGCTGAAAGCTGACGTAACAGAGTTCGGCAATAGCCGATGGTTGGTGCCTCCAGTTGTGTCCCTTTCGGGAGGCCCACAACTAAAATAGGCTGATATTGAACTCCGTTCGGCCCCCGGCCGGTTGGTTACACATTTGTGTACCGCGGAGCAGGGTTTGTCAAACCCTCAGTAGATCTACCCAACATCCCCTCGCTTCTCAGATCAATAGTACTAAATTGAGGACTTTTAAGTTTTTTTAAGGCATCCTCAGAAATCATGTGATATCATCTGGTTTAGACTTTAACCTACACTAGTCATATTAAAATGTTTATTCTGGATTCCATCTGAAATCCTAAAAAGAGTTTAAGTGTCAAAATGGTTGTTTCCGGATTTCAATCGAAACCCCAAGGATGGATAGTTGCTAGTGCTCCCCATAAAACACTCCAACTTCCATAACAGGTATCCCATTCGTTAAGTTCATTCGTTGTGTCCCAAACGGGCTCACAATTAAAGGGTTAGTGAAACTCACCTTAGGTTGCTCAGCTACACTTGCTAATTAATCCAAATATTGCTTAACGAAGACCTATGAACACGTTTAGGTCTTAAGTATTAGTTTTGTGTCTAATCATTAACTTATCGTCACTATGGCCCATAACATAGCACGTTGGAACTACGACACGACATAACGACACACGACACCGATGGTTGATCATAAACAAGGGTTCACATATTACAGAAATCATAGCATGTCTCATCATAGCAAAATCATGTAAGTCATAGCATTACATTCAAATAAGTTGCACAAGTTTGGGTTTAGGCCTGGTCACAGTTTCGCTAGTATAGATTCGCTAGGCAGTTTCGCTGTGTGCACGGGCAGCACTTTCGCTAGGCAATACCCGATGACACAGTTTCGCTAGGCTAGTTTCGCCCGAAACTGTTGGCACAGTTTCGCTAGCCTAGTTTCGCCCGAAACTGGTTCGAACTTTCGTTCAGGGAATTTCGCTCGGTAGTTTCGTTCGGACAAGTCTGGTCGGTTTACTCGGCGACACTACAGTTTCGCTACATAGTGTCGCTGGATGAAGATATACATAATTTCGCTACATAATTTCGCCCAGAGAACAGTACAGTTTCGCTGGTCGCGAAAAACACGTAAATCAGCCTAAAAATCAATCTAACAGCTTCCATATTTCATGTAATTCAATATCTAGCATGCATAATCATTTACCAACATCAAACAACAAGTTTTAACACCTTAAACATGGGTTTTCACATTCAAATCACCAAAAACACATTTTAAACCTAAAATGACCTAAATAGCATAAATCTTCATTATGGTTTGATTTCAAACGTAAAGTTACTGACTTTATGACAGATCTAGCATTCCTAAGCAACATATCAAGAGATCAGGTGATTCCATAGAGGTTTAAGCATGCTTTTTAAGAAAACACATAAAGAACACATAAAAATGGTTTTGGGAGACTCACGATTCGATCTAGGATCCGAATGGATGTTGTCTCGAGGCTGGGATCACGTCGGCTTGTGGTGATTCTTGGCTGACCGGAAGTTCCAGGAGAGTGTGTGTGTGTTTTGAGTAAATGGTGCAAAAATGAGATCTCTAGGGTTTTATGTTATTATATATCAGGGGCTAGTTTCGCTGGCTAGTTTCGCTGGCCAAGCGAAACTGACTCTGTAAGTCAAAGGTTAAGCTAGCCGCGATTTCACTGTTTGATCGATTTCTGAGATTTCTTCCATTGTTTCTTCTGATTCCATGGAATCATTGAGATTGGATCCACACCTTGTGGTTCAATCTGCTGATCTGCTCGATCCAGGTGAGAATTTGAGTCCCTCGAGGGTATATTCTTCGCAGAATATTCAGAAATTGGTGGACTCGTCAATCAATGAGGTATTAAATGCTCGAAGTTTAGATCCGGCATTAATGGAGGCGGCGATTAACCAAATCAATATGTCGGATAAGATCCCGATTTGCAATTCGCCTGCAAGAGCTGAGGAATCTTCTGAGCTGAATAATAATTCGGTAACTCTGTGTTCTATGGATGATTTGGGGAATGTCGGTGAGTCGGGAAAGTGCAACGCTGGGTTTGGAGATAGTAAGTATGAAATTGATAGCTGTGAGGTTAGGGATCTCAAAATTGAATGTCGAAACCAAATGTTTATCACTGCAGCTATGAAGAGTATCCCTGTGATGAAGATGTGTGAGACGGCGGATGGTAATTTGGCTGAGATAAGGGAAGATGTCGATAATGGATTGGGGACTATTTCTGCTTCGAGAGGGGAAGTTGACTCTGCCATGAAGGACTTCTTTGAATTTGCCAATGTTGAATTTGAATTTATGAGCTTAATGGTAACATTCATTGTCCTGCACCAATACGAAATTGAATTTGCTACTAGATATTTTGAATATTTGAGTAATGTGGCTCTGTTGAACAAAGTTGCTAAGCAGCTCGAAGGTAATTTTGAAATCTTCATTTTGCTTATGGCTGCTAAATGTGTGGTTCTTACTGGTGGGGGGTTTGAATCTGTTATCCCTGTTGATTTGGGATGGATTAGCAGGTATGCCCACTTGAAGTTTAGTGCTATTTTTTCAAGCTCCTTTGAGGCCTCTTGTGACAATTTTTTCATGGATAATGATCCTATGGTTTTAGCACTGTTTAAACTGTATTCATCGTGTATTTTGAAGAAAATGGCTGTTAAAGTTAAGAGAAGAATTGCTTATACAGAGAAGCACTTATTTGAATTGCAGAATTGTTTCTTAGATGCTATTCCAATTGATTCCAAAATTGGTAGGGATAAGAAGCTTAAAGAATTTATCCCTAGTGGTGATGGTAAGAAAGCTGTTTATCTTGATGCTGGGTTGGGTAGGAGAATGGTTAACATTAGACAGGCTAAAGCCAAGTTGGATTGTCTGAACTCAACTTTTGATCTAATTTCCTCCTCCTTAAATTGTGTCTCTTTTAATTTGGGGAAATCTGATTGTAATCCTGATTATCAATCTCCTGCTAAACTTGAATCTGATGTCATTATGGTGCATTCTAGTTCAGAAGATGGTACTAGTGAGAAGGGGCTGTCTATTCCTTTAATCAAATATTACCATGATAGGAGATACAGGAAGAGTATGAAGGAGATTATGAGTGAGCACCAGAATAAAATTGATAAATCAAAGCAGTTTAATAGGAAGATGGTCATTAGTGTTAAAGCTATCAATAGTGAAGGGGCTAAATGTGAAGCTTTTGACAACCTCCCATCTGATGCAGCTGCTGTTTTTGCTGCAAAGAATGCCCCTAATGGGGATGTAGCTGGGTTTATCAAAGAACAAATTGATAAGGAGGAGAGGTTGAAGAAAGAAGAGGCTAAGAAGATGGAGGAGAAGCAGTCTTATGCTAAGGCAGTGCAGAATGATGAGGTTGACCATGAATTAAAAGAAGTTAAGTTTATCCCCCCTTCTATCCTGCCTAGTGGTGAAAAGGTTGTTCTTATTAATCCCAAATTTATTGAGCAGTCCAAGAAGATCTATAAAAATCATTTATATGGTTACTTCATTGGGACAATGTGTACTATTGGATGGGTTAGATTTCATATTTATAAAATGTGGAAGAATTTTGGGATTGAGGAGGTTACTACTAATGGGAATGGCATATTCTATTTCAAATTCAAAACTGATGAAGGTCCCTTGAGAGTGCTGAAATCTGGCCCTTGGGCAATAAGAAGTATTCCCTTGTGTGTGAATAAGTGGGAAGCTGGGATGGTGCTTGAAAGAGTTGAGCCTAAAGTTGTTCCTAACTGGGTCACTTTTCATGGTCTCCCCTTGGAAGTCTGGAATATGGAAAGCATATGTAGTCTGGCAAGCTGCATTGGGAAACCTATTACCCTTGATAGCATTACAGCTGATAAATGTATGAAGAAGGAAAATGCCAGTTTTGCTAGAGTCCTGATTGAGGTCCCTGTCTTTCAAACTCCCCCTGGGTCTGTTAAAATCTTCTATCCTATTGATGAGCATGGGTTTCAGAAAAGTATTGACATCAAAGTTGAATTTTCAAAGCTTCCTGTTAGTTGTTATCATTGTTTTGTCTATGGACATTCTTTTGAAAACTGTATGAATAGAATGCTTACTGAGGCTGAAGTTATGGAAAAAGAGAAGGCTGCTAGGAAAGTTAATGATGATCAGGATCCTGTTGGTACTGAATTGGCAGCTAATATTCCTGGGAATAATAATGAGATAGTTAAGGGGCCAAATAGTCCTGATGTCATTGTGGGTTCACAATCACAAACAAGTGTGGGCACTGAGTCTAAGAGGCCTATTGAGGCTGACAATGCTAAAGTCACTGATATTCCTTGCAGTACCAGTGGTGTTAAAAAACCAGTTGTTGATGCTGATGGTTTTCAACTGGCGGAAAACAGGAAGAGTTCAGGCTCTAGGCAGGATGTTTTGAGGGATTCTGAGCTAAAGAAGGGTAATGGGAATAAGGGAACTGCTGTGGTTGGCTCATCTACGTCATCTATGAAAGGGGCTCAAATGGAAAGTCAGTATTTGGACAACAAGCATGCTGGTGGTAGGAAAACTTCTGCTGATTACCAACAGGGCCTGGCTAAGGTTGGTGGTGGCATCAAGGGTGGGAATCAGTCTGAGGTGAATAAAGGGGGCTGTAATGAGGAGGGAAAACAGTTTGCTAATTTGGGTAACAAAGGGAACTTGGGCAAGGATAAATCTGGCAAGAGTGGTAGAGTGTAGGGTCATAACAATCTTCCTAATAGGGTGTATGTTCCTAAGGGGCAGCAGTCCAACAAGAAGGTTATTCCTCCTGATAAGCCTGGGGTTCTTAAAGTGTCTAACTCTTTTGATGTTCTAGAAGATATTACTACTGATATCTCTAATGCAACTAATAGTAGTTCTATTATTCAGCCCAATAATGAATTTATTCCTGTGAATAAATCAAAAATCCTAACCACTGCCTTGGAAAGTTACTATAAAAGCCTATCTGAGGAGGAGAAAAATGATGTTGTTGTTTATGTTGCTAACAAGATGGTACCCCCGTTTGAAAGAAGAAGCTCATGGAGCTTTGCCCAAAGGAAACTGTTTATGATGCTTTGCAACAAGAATGGATTTGATGCTGGTATGGAATGTGTTCTTGAAGATGAGAGAAATGCTGAGGAAGTTTGTGAAATGCAGGAGGATCTTGTTGAGAATATTGAGAATCAGGAGAATGAGATGGAAGTATCTGGTTTTATGCACCAACCTTTGAAATGAAGGTGCTGGCTTGGAATGTCAGGGGCTTAAATAACCTTGATAGGGTTGTTTTAGTCAAAAGAGTGCTGAGAGAGAAGGGTATCTGGGTTTGTGGTCTCCTTGAATCTAGATTAGTGAGTAATAAAATTGATGAAATCACTAGACAGGTCAATCATAATTGGCAATGGGTATCTAATGTTGCTTGTTGTAGGGATTGGGCCAGGGTGTTGGTCGGGTGGGATTCTACTAAAGCTGATGTGCAAGTGCTTGATATGAATGATCAGGCTGTCCACTGCATTGTGAATTCTCTTGAGGGAAAGGAAAGTTTTCTGTGTTCCTTTGTGTATGGCCATATTACTCCTGTTAAAAGAAAATTGCTGTGGTTAGACCTGACTTGTCATAGTAAAATGATCAGAGATTTACCTTGGGTTTGTATGGTGATTTTAATGTGATTTTAGATCCGGGTGAATCCACTTTCATCAATTCAAAAATGAACTCTGCTATTACTCAATTCAGAGATTGTCTTATCTCTTGTGGCTTGAGTGATTGTTCTTATCAGGGCTTAAAGTTCACCTGGACTAGTAAGCCTAGAACAGGGGAAGGTGTTCTTAAAAAGTTGGACAGAGTTGTTTCTAACTTGAATTTCAGTTCCAGTTTTCAGAGAATGAGGGTGGAATTTTTTCCTTTCTATTCTTCTGACCATTCCCCTATGTTGTTGCAGTTTTTTGATGACCCTAAAATTAAAGCTAAGGCCTTTAGATTTTTGAATTATCTAACTAGGAAGCCTGAGTTTCATTCTATAGTTGATGAAGGTTGGGGGAAGGAGGTGGTGGGTTACAACATGTTTAAATTAGTCACTAAATTAAAAAGTCTTAAAAAGCCATTGAGAAGTCTGAACTACAGGCATGGTAACCTATTTGAGAGAACTGAGTAATTGAAGGTTGAGTTGGAAAGAGTTCAACAGGAAATGGTGAATGATCCTGGGAATGGTTTGCTGAGGGATGAGGAGCTTGTTTATCTAAATGCTTTTAAGGATGCTATGATTGATGAGTACCTCTTCAACAAACAGAAATCTAAAATCCAGTGGCTAAAAGATGGGGATAGCAATTCTAAGTATTTCCATGCTTCTGTCAAAGAGAGAAAGAAGAAAGGCTTCATTGCTGAAATTGTTGATTCTGAAGGTGAGGAATATTTTGGGGATTCTGTTGGGGAGGCTTTTGTGAAGCACTTTAGCAATTTCCTGGGTAAAAAGTGTAATGTTGATGAAATTGAAGACCCTGATTCTTTGTTTGTTAAAACTGTTCCTCACAATTTAGCTGAAAATATGGTGCTGCCTGTCACTCAGTTGGAAATTAGAGAGGCCTTGATGGATATTGATGATGATAAAGCTCCTGGACCTGATGGCTTCACTTCAAAATTTTTTAAAGCTGCTTGGGGAAGAATTAAGGATGATTTCTGTAATGCTGTTATGGATTTTTTCAAAAATGGGAGGCTTTTGAAGGAGGTGAATGCCACCACAATTTCTTTAGTCCCTAAAGTTTCCAAACCTTCCTGTGTGACTGATTTTAGACCCATTGCCTGTTGCAATGTTATTTACAAATGCATTAGCAAAATTCTTTGTAATAGGATTAAAGGTGTGTTGGAATTTATTGTGGATGAAAATCAGAGTGCTTTTATCCCGGGAAGGCAGATTAGTGATAATGTCCTCTTAGCCCAGGAGTTGGTTAGATCTTACAATAGGAAAAATGGGAGAGGTAAGGTGGCCTACAAAATTGATATTCAAAAGGCGTATGACACTGTGGACTTGGATTTTCTCAAATTTATTCTTGGAAAGTTTGGGTTTCCTGAAATTATGGTACATTGGATTATGGAATGTCTCTCAAATGCTTCTTTTTCAATTAATGTTAATGGCCAATTGCATGGATACTTCAAAGGGATGAGAGGATTAAGACAGGGGGACCCTTTATCCCCTTATTTGTTCACTTTGGTGATGGAGGTGTTAAACTTGATCATTAAGAGAAGGGTTCGAAATAATGAGAATTTTCAGTACCACTGGAGGTGTAAAGAACTTAAGATCACCCATTTGTGCTTTGCTGATGACCTTATGCTGTTTGCTAATGCTGATAGAGTCTCTGTTCAAGTTTTGAAGGATGCTTTGTCTGAATTTAGCAATGTGTCAGGCCTCATCCCTAATCTGATGAAGAGTACTGTTTTCTATGGTAATGTTAAAGATGCCATGAGGCAGGTTTTGAACTCTATTATGCCTTTTAACTCTGGCAAGCTTCCTGTGAGGTACCTTGGAGTTCCCCTCTTATCTAGTAGACTGCTTTACAATGACTGTACTTTGTTAATTGAAAAAGTAAGAAAAAGACTTGATTGTTGGAAGAACAAGTTTCTTTCTTTTGCTGGTAGGTTGCAGTTAGTAAAATCTGTGTTATTCTCTATTGGAATTTATTGGACATCCATGTTTATTCTTCCTGGTAAGGTGCTTAATGAGGTTGAGGGAATGATGAGGAATTTTTTGTGGGCTCAAGAGACTAGTGCTAGAGGGAAAGTTAGAGTTAGATGGGATAAATTGTGTCATAAATGGAATGAAGGGGGCTTAGGAATAAAATCTTTGAAATTAATGAATAAAGCCCTGATTGCTAAACATATTTGGAATTTGGTTTCTGGCAAAAATTCTATATGGGTCAAATGGGTTAAGGTGCATTTGGTGGCTAATAGAAATTTCTGGAGTTTGCAACCAAAGGATGGGCTGAGTTGGTCTTGGAGGAATATCCTACATTGTAGGAAAATTATTAAACCTCATATTCTTTTTGAAGTGGGATCTGGGAAGGGGTTGAATGCTTGGCATGACAGGTGGCATGAATTAGGGCCACTGGATTTGTATATATCTAATAGGGAGATAATGAGAGCTGGTTTTAATGATAAATCTACTGTTTTTGATATTGTTAAAAATGGAAGTTGGGATTTTCCTGAGGAATGGTTTTCTATGTTTCCTGTACTTAACTGGATTCAATGTCCCTCACTTCAGAATGATAAGACTGATAAAGTCAGTTGGATCAGGAGTGATGGGGAGTTGGTAAATTTTAGTACTGCCTGCTGCTATAATGATTTGAGAGGTGATTATCCTGTTGTGGGTTGGGCTGCTAGTGTATGGTTCTCTCATAGGATTCCTAGGCATGCTTTTGTGCTTTGGATGGCTATGCAATTTAAGCTCCTGACTCAAGATAGGCTTGATCAATGGGCTGGAGGAAGTGACCTTAAATGTACTTTTTGCTATGCAAAACCAGATAGTCACAGTCATTTATTTTTTGAATGTAGATTTTCTGCTCAAGTTTGGGACAAAATGAAGCAAAAGGCCAAGATGAATGATGCCCCTAATTGTTGGAAATCAATGATCAATTACATGAGCTTCTGGCCTAAAAGTAAGTCTATCTGGAATGTTATCAGAAAGCTTACTGTTGCTGCTGTTGTGTACTTCTTATGGCAGGAAAGGAACATGAGGATGTTTCAAAATAAATGCAGAACTGTTGAGGTGGTTGAATACCTAATTACTGAATCCATTAGGCTTAGATTGAAGGGGACTGTGATGAAATTCTCTAATCAGGTCCTTGTGGCTGATGGTATATGGCATTTCCTTCCTCATCATTTATCCAATGAGACATAGTTGTGATTGGGGCTGGCAGCTTTGTGGCTGTTTGGTCTTTTCTTGGGTCGCTGTTGCTAATGAAAGGTATTTATGGTTACTTGGGTTGTTCCTGATGGTTTGGGGGGGAGAGGGGTCTTTAATGGGATTTCCTGATGTTGTGTTGCACTATAATACGAGGGTAGTCATCTGGAGCAGTAATGCTCTCCCAGCACTTAAATTTTCTGTTCTTCTTTATTTTATTATTTTTTGGGTCAGTTTTCTGATGGATGGGAGGCTCTTTGATCCTCCTGTTTCCATCTCTGCGTTAAAGGTTAGGGACTGGTGCTTAGAATGGCTGATGAATAGCATTAACCTTGGAAGCAGTTACACTAAGAGTATCATTTGGGTCAGGTTTCATTTACATGTCAGTTTTTTGTTATTTAGCACATACCCATGGTACTCAAGCCGGCAAGTCTGTTCTTTGGCCTTTGCTTTTGTTGCTTTTCATAAATTGAGTCTGACCAGTTGGTCTTGGGGTGGGGGGAATTCTTGGGATGGAAGGCGGTGGAGAGGTTGGGTTCCAAGCACTGTGGTGAGATTTGGGGAGGGTTTTGGGGGGCTGAATGGTACAACTTGCACACACTGCACTTTCTTTGGCTTCATTAGAGGGGGGGAGTGTGAGTGGTATGGTGGCATGCTAAAGGGAGGTGTGGGGGAGGAGTGTGTTCTTAATAGTATTAGGAGCTGGGGTGGGGGGATTTGCAGGGTCCTTTTGTATGATGTTGGGTTGCACTATAAAGCTAGGATAGTCAGCTGGTGTATTTTTGCACCTTCCTCTATACTCTCATTTTTACTTGGTTTGTTTTTGCTTGTTGTCTTGTGGCACCTGCATTTATATATTAATTCTGCTGGTCATTTGGGTCAAACTTGGCTGGTGATCAGATCTGCTCTTATTAATTGGTGGATAGGTTCTGGATGGCATGTGACATGCATCAGCCCTGGAGTGATAAGGTTGGCTGGTACCAAGTGGTTTAGGACATTATTCTCCACCCCATATTTTTGTATTTTTAGTACTTACCATTGGTACCTAAACCCTATTGTCTTTCTTGTGTCTGCCTTTTACAATATTGAGTGTTTTCAGGCCTTTTCTTGGTTTACAATATTGAGTCTGCCCATTTGGGCTATGGCTGGTGGGATTTGGTGGGAAGGAAGGTGGTGGAGACGAAGGGCTCTTTATATTGAGGGAAGGTTTGGGGTGGGTTTATGGGGGGATCATGGTACACTATGCACACTACTTAACACTTTCATGGCATCTAGAGGGGAAGGAGGGGAGTGCATGGGACATTTTCTTGAGGAAGGAGCTGAGAGGCCCTGTGGGGATAGATGTTTTAGGATTTGGGGTGGGGGGCTAATTGGGATGAGGGAGGAAGTCAACAATTCCTGTGGTAATGTGATGAATAGAAATGGGCTGTGTGAACCTGTTGTTGCTTGTTATGAGATAGTTGACAGTTATAAGAGCTGCTATGAGGGTTTTGATTTGTGGGATATTCTTAATACTGATTGTGATATCAGGATCTGTGTCTCTATCTGCTGTTATGTCACTGATCTTGTTTTCAAGCTAGCTGAGTATAGGAGCTGGTATCTCAACTGTTTCTATGTCTGCTACTGTGCCACTGATGTTGTTTTCAAGCTTATTTGCAAGTCATGGTGGCAGCAGGTTCATGAAATGAGGATTGAGATTGAGCTTATGTTCCTTACTGGTTCAAGGGGGAGCAGTGGCTTATCTTATTCTTCTGGAATTCTGGAAGGTTTTAAGTGGAGTGCTTTAAGGGAGTTGTTTGGAATATATGAGTATAGAGTTTGTTACAGCCAGAATGGGAGGTGGTATGAATTTTGGGATTTAATTTTCAAGTTATATAATTGGAGAAATGGGATGAGCTGGTCTGAAATTGATTGCTATGTGGCTGTGAAGTATTTGAGAGCTAGGTTAAAGATTTTATTTGTCATATTTGGTTGTTATTGGTGTGTTGAAGGTGTGAGATTGGGCTGGAAAGGTTGTATGACAATAACTGTTAAGAGTTTATACTTGATACACTCTTTGGTTTTTGTATTTGGGGTTAGTGATTTTGGATGGCTGCAATGGTTATTTGAAATATGGAGTGGAGCAGGATTGAAATAGAGACTGGTTGGGAGGATTGCCAGTTGCTTATTGGTTTCCATTTGGTTTTGATTTTGGGCTTGTATGGTTGGAATTTAAGCAGGGCATATGAGATGATTGTTGGTCCGTGGTGTTTTGGCTACCAGGGTTTGAAATATGGGCCTTGTTTTGCTCATATTGTTATAAATGAGACGAGCTGGTGGTATAAGGATGCAAAGGATATTTGGAAAGGTTTCATATACTTGGATTATTGGAGTTGGCGGGTTTTTAGTAACACTTGTTTGTATTTTGGTTGTATTTTGTTTGTTAAGGTTGTTATTTGGTGTTTCCTTACTCACTTAACTGTTAAGGTTGGGAATTGTCCAACCTAATGGTTTTGTGTGTGCTCTTGTACTTGTTTGTTCTTTTTATTTATTTTGCCGGGTTTTCCCAAAAAAAAAAAGGTTAAGCTAGCCGGGCAACACTATAGTTTCGCCCGGTAGTTTCGCTGGAGCCCAAAAGTGACCAATTTACATTCTAAGCAAGATAAGCACGGTTCATGAATTTCACGCAGTTACACAATTAATCAACAAACATGTTGCACATACTTCCTCATAGAGACAATTCAATAAATAAACACATATGGACGGGTTCGGTGATCAACCAAAGGTCGTGGACGTATTCGGCCTAGTTAAGCATTAGTTACTAAGTTAATACTTATAACGTAACTAACGGAGATTGTCTAACGGAAGTAAACCTTGAAATTCTCGGATGTCACATCATCCCCTTGTAAATGGAATTTTCGTCCCGAAAATTATTCTTGCGTCGTAGCATTCGCAGCCTCAGCTGTCGTCGCTGGGGAAAGAAAGCAAAAGTTTTAGGGTCGCCACATAAACCCATTTAATACACAAGCCTCATCATTTATCGATTATAGTCCAAACACGATATCAATGATCAATCACGAATGTGGAATCCAATTGATTCATTAAATCACGTTTCAGAAGCAATATTAAACAATAAATTAACAAAGTTAATAAACACTTATGCATAGATGATCAAATCGTTGATAACTATTACATGGGCCAAAGCCCTTTGCCCCTCTAGTCGAAACAAAATTTTACAAGAATAAACACATAATTAACTAACACCGAATCACTAAACATGGATAACCGAAGCCCAACCGAACTTAAAACACAAGCCTCGTCATTTTCCTAATATAGTTGAAACACGATATCAATGATCAATCTTGAGTGCGGAATCCAAATGATTGATTGAACTAAGTATGAGAAGCAATAATAAACGATGAATCAACAAAGTTAATAAACACTTAGGATTAGATGATTAAATCGTTGATTACTATTAAAACTCGATATCTATCTAGCACACAGGTTTTGGTTAAACCACCGAAATCTTTCTCTGGTCTCTCTCAAGTAAAGAATTCCCTCTCTCTCTATCTCTTGTGTCAATTTCAGCGAACCTTAGATAGTTGGATGTGAGTTTGTTTATATACTAACTCACACATTGATTACATTGGCCAAAGCCCTTTCTTCCTCTAGTCCAATCCGTATTTTACAAGAACAAACAATAATTAACTAACATCCAATCATTAAACATGGATAACCGAAGCCCAACCCAATTTAATACATAAGCCTCATCATTTATTGATTATAGTCGAAACACGATATCAATGATCAATCATGAGTGCGGAATCCAAGTGGTTGATTGAATCAAGTATGAGAAGCAATAATAAACGATGAATCAACAAAGTTAATAAACACTTACGATTAGATGATCAAATCGTTGATTACTATTACAACTCGATTTCTGTCTAGCACATAAGTTTCGGTTAAGCCACCAAAATCTTTCTCTGGTCTCTCTCAAGTGACGAACTCCCTCTCTCTTTCTTGTGTCAATTTCAGCAAACCTTAGATTGTAGGATGTGAGTTTGTTTAAATACAAACTCATATATTTATTAATTGGGCCAAAGCCCTTTCTCCCTCTACCCCAAACCGTATTTTACAAGAACAAACACATAATTAACTAACGCCCAATCACTAAACATCGATAACCCAAGCCTAAACCCATTTAATACACAAGCCTCATCATTTATCGATTA
>JBCNJP010001343.1:0-23000 GCA_039602395.1 Deinandra increscens subsp. villosa | reverse complement strand
CCGAATAACTAAACATGGATAACCCAAGCCCAAACCCATTTAATACACAAGCCTCATCATTTATCGACTATAGTCGAAACACAATATCAATGATCAATCATGAGTGGGGAATCCAAGTGATTGATTGAATCAAGTATGAGAAGCAATAATAAACGATGAATCAACAAAGCTAATACCCACTTACGATTAGATGATCAAATCGTTGATAACTATTACATGGGGCAAAGCGCTTTGCCCCTCTAATCGAAACCGTATTTTACAAGAATAAACAAATAATTAACTAACAACTAATCACTAATCATGGATAACCGAAGCCCAACCGAATTTAATACACAAGCCTCGTCATTTTTCTAATATAGTCGAAACACGGTGTCAATGATCAATCATGAGTGTGGAATCCAAATGATTAATTGAATCAAGTATGAGAAGCAATAATAAACGATGAATCAACAAAGTTAATAAAGACTTACAATTAGATGATTAAATCGTTGATTACTATTAAAACTCGATTTCTATCTAGCACAAAGGTTACGTTTAAGCCACCGAAATCTTTCTCTGGTCTCTCTCATGTGACAAATTCCCTCTCTCTCTCTCTCTCTCTTGCCCTCTTGTGTCAATTTCCTCGAACCTTAGCTAGTAGGATGTGACTTTGTTTAAATACTAACTCACACATTTATTAAACGGGTCAACGCCTTTTCTCCCTCTACCCCCAAACCGTATTTTACAAGAGAAAACACATAATTAACTAACACCGAATCACTAAACATGGATAACCCAAGCCCAAATCCATTTAATACACAAGCCTTATCATTTATCGATTATAGTCGAAATACGATATCAATGATCAATCATGAGTGTGGAATCCAAGTGATTGATTGAATCAAGTATAAGAAGCAATAATAAACGATGAATCAACTAAGTTAATAAACACTTACGATTAGATGATGAAGTCATTGATTACTATTACAACTCGATTTCTGTCTAGCACACATGTTTCAGTTAAGCCACCGAAATCTTTTTCGGGTCTCTCTCAAGTCACGAATTCCCTCTCTCTCTATTGTGTCTATTTCGGTGAACCTTAGCTAGTAAGATGTGAGTTTGTTTAAATACAAACTCACACATTTATTACATGGGCTAGAGCACTTTTCTCCCTCTACCCTAAACCGTATTTTACAAGAACAAACACATAATTAACTAACGCCCAATCACTAAACATCGATAATCCAAGCCCAAACCCATTTAATACACAAGCCTCATCATTTATCGATTATAGTACAAACACGATACCAATGATCAATCACGAATACGGAATTCAAGTGATTCATTAAATCAAGTATGAGAAGCAATATTAAACGATAAATTAACAAAGTTAATAAATATTTACAATTAGATAATCAAATCGTTGATAACTAGTACATGGGATAAAGCCCTTTGCCCCTCTAGTCGAAACCGTATTTAACTAACAACTAATCACTAAACATGGATAACCGAAGCCCAACCGAATTTAATACACAAGCCTGATCATTTTTCTAATATAGTAGAAACACGATGTCAAGGATAAATCATGAGGGCGGAATCCAAATGATTGATTGAATCATGTATGAGAACCAATAATAAACGATGAATCAACAAAGTTAATAAACACTTATGATTAGATGATTAAATTATTGATTACTATTACAACTCAATTTCTATCTAGCACACATGTTTCGGTTAAGCCACCGACATCTTTCTCTGGTCTCTCTCAAGTGTCGAATTCCCTCTCTCTCTCTCTCTTGTGTCAAGTTCGGCGAAACTCAGATAGTAGGATGTGTGTTTGTTTAAATACAAACTCTCACATTAATTACATTAGCCAAAGCCCTTTCTCCCTTTAGTCCAAACCTATTTTATAAGAACAAACACATAATTACCTAACATCCAATCATTAAACATGGATAACCGAAGCCCAACCCAATTTAATACATAAGCCTCATCATTTATCGATTATAGTCGAAACACGATATTAATGATCAATCATGAGTGCGGAATCCAAGTGATTGATTGAATCAAGTATGAGAAGCAATCATAAACGATGAATAAACACTTAAGATTAGCTGATCAAATCGTTGATTACTATTACAACTCGATTTCTGTCTAGCATATAGGTTTCGGTTAAGCCACTGAAATCTTTCCCTGGTCTCTCTCAAGTCACGAATTACCTCTCTCTCTCTCTCTCTCTCTCTCTCTCTCTCTCTCTTTCTCTCTCTCTCTCTTGTGTCTATTTCGGCCAAAGCCCTTTCTCCCTCTACCCCAAACCATATTTTACAAGAGCAAACACAAAATTAACTAACACCGAATCATTAAACATGGATAACCCAAGCCTAAACCCATTTAATACACAAGCCTCACCATTTATTGATTATAGTCCAAACACGATATCAATGATCCATCACGAATGCGGAATCCAAGTGATTCATTAAATCAAGTATGAGAAGCAATATTAAACGATGAATTAACAAAGTTAATAAACACATAAAATTAGATAATCAAATCGTTGATAACTATTACATGGGGCAAAGCGCTTTGCGCCTTTAGTCGAAACTGTATTTTACAAGAATAAATACATAATTAACTAACAACTAATCACTAATCATGGATAACCGAAGCCCAACCGAATTTAATACACAAGCCTCATCATTTTTCTAATATAGTCGAAACACGATGTCAATGATCAATCATGAGTGCGGAATCCAAATGGTTGATTGAATCAAGTATGAGAAGCAATAATAAACGATGAATCAACAAAGTTAATAAACACTTACAATTAGATGATTAAATCGTTTATTACTATTAAACTCGATTTCTATCTAGCACACAGGTTTCGTTTAAGCCACCAAAATCTTTCTCTGGTCTCTCTCATGTGACAAATTCCCTCTTTCTCTCTCTCTCTCTCTCTCTCTCTCTGCTCTCTTGTGTCAATTTCCTCGAACCTTAGCTAGTAGGATGTGACTTTGTTTAAATACTAACTCACACATTTATTAAACGGGTCAACGCCTTTTCTCCCTCTACCCCCAAACCGTATTTTACAAGAGAAAACACATAATTAACTAACACCGAATCACTAAACATGGATAACCCAAGCCCAAAGCAATTTAATACACAAGCCTCATCATTTATCGATTATAGTCGAAATACGATATCAATGATCAATCATGAGTGTGGAATCCAAGTGATTGATTGAATCAAGTATGAGAAGCAATAATAAACGATGAATCAACAAAGTTAATAAACACTTACGATTAGATGCTGAAGTCGTTGATCACTATTACAACTCGATTTCTGTCTAGCACACATGTTTCAATTAAGCCACCGAAATCTTTTTCTAGTCTCTCTCAAGTCACGAATTCCCTCTCTCTCTCTTGTGTCTATTTCGGCGAACCTTAGCTAGTAAGATGTGAGTTTGTTTAAATACAAACTCCCACATTTATTACATGGGCTAAAGCACTCTTCTCCCTCTACCCTAAACCGTATTTTACAAGAAAAAACACATAATTAACTAACGCCCAATCACTAAACATCGATAATCCAAGCCCAGACCCAATTAATACACAAGCCTCATCATTTATCGATTATAGTCCAAACACGATATCAATGATCAATCACGAATGCGGAATTCAAGTGATTCATTAAATCAAGTATGAGAAGCAATATTAAACGATAAATTAACAAAGCTAATAAACATTTACAATTAGATAATCAAATCGTTGATAACTAGTACATGGGATAAAGCCCTTTGCCCCTCTAGTCGAACCCGTATTTAACTAACAACTAATCACTAAACATGGATAACCGAAGCCCAACCGAATTTAATACACAAGCCTGATCATTTTTCTAATATAGTCGAAACACGATGTCAAGGATAAATCATGAGGGCGGAATCCAAATGATTGATTAAATCATGTATGAGAACCAATAATAAACGATGAATCAACAAAGTTAATAAACACATATGATTAGATGATTAAATCATTGATTACTATTACAACTCAATTTCTATCTAGCACACATGTTTCGGTTAAGCCACCGACATCTTTCTCTGGTCTCTCTCAAGTGTCGAATTTCCCTCTCTCTCTCTCTCTTGTGTCAATTTCGGCGAAACTTAGATAGTAGGATGTGTGTTTGTTTAAATACAAACTCACACATTAATTACATTAGCCAAAGCCCTTTCTCCCTTTAGTCCAAACCTATTTTATAAGAACAAACACATAATTACCTAACATCCAATCATTAAACATGGATAACCGAAGCCCAACCCAATTTAATACATAAGCCTCATCATTTATCGATTATAGTCGAAACACGATATTAATGATCAATCATGAGTGCGGAATCCAAGTGATTGATTGAATCAAGTATGAGAAGCAATCATAAACGATGAATAAACACTTAAGATTAGCTGATCAAATCGTTGATTACTATTACAACTCGATTTCTGTCTAGCATATAGGTTTCGGTTAAGCCACTGAAATCTTTCTCTGGTCTCTCTCAAGTCACGAATTACCTCTCTCTCTCTCTCTCTCTCTCTCTCTTTCTCTCTCTCTCTCTTGTGTCTATTTCGGCCAAAGCCCTTTCTCCCTCTACCCCAAACCATATTTTACAAGAGCAAACACAAAATTAACTAACACCGAATCATTAAACATGGATAACCCAAGCCCAAACCCATTTAATACACAAGCCTCACCATTTATCGATTATAGTCCAAACACGATATCAATGATCCATCACGAATGCGGAATCCAAGTGATTCATTAAATCAAGTATGAGAAGCAATATTAAACGATGAATTAAGAAAGTTAATAAACACATAAAATTAGATAATCAAATCGTTGATAACTATTACATGGGGCAAAGCGCTTTGCGCCTCTAGTCGAAACTGTATTTTACAAGAATAAATACATAGTTAACTAACAACTAATCACTAATCATGGATAACCGAAGCCCAACCGAATTTAATACACAAGCCTCATCATTTTTCTAATATAGTCGAAACACGATGTCAATGATCAATCATGAGTGCGGAATCCAAATGGTTGATTGAATCAAGTATGAGAAGCAATAATAAACGATGAATCAACAAAGTTAATAAACACTTACAATTAGATGATTAAATCGTTTATTACTATTAAACTCGATTTCTATCTAGCACACAGGTTTCGTTTAAGCCACCAAAATCTTTCTCTGGTCTCTCTCATGTGTCAAATTCCCTCTCTCTCTCTCTCTCTCTCTTGCTCTCTTGTGTCAATTTCCTCGAACCTTAGCTAGTAGGATGTGACTTTGTTTAAATACTAACTCACACATTTATTAAATGGGCCAAAGCCTTTTCTCCCTCTACCCCAAACCATATTTTACAAGAGAAAACACATAATTAACTAACACCGAATCACTAAACATGGATAACCCAAGCCTAAAGCAATTTAATACACAAGCCTCATCATTTATCGATTATAGTCGAAATACGATATCAATGATCAATCATGAGTGTGGAATCCAAGTGATTGATTGAATCAAGTATGAGAAGCAATAATAAACGATGAATCAACAAAGTTAATAAACACTTACGATTAGATGCTGAAGTCGTTGATCACTATTACAACTCGATTTCTGTCTAGCACACATGTTTCAATTAAGCCACCGAAATCTTTTTCTAGTCTCTCTCAAGTCACGAATTCCCTCTCTCTCTCTTGTGTCTATTTCGGCGAACCTTAGCTAGTAAGATGTGAGTTTGTTTAAATACAAACTCACACATTTATTACATGGGCTAAAGCACTCTTCTCCCTCTACCGTAAACCGTATTTTACAAGAAAAAACACATAATTAACTAACGCCCAATCACTAAACATCGATAATCCAAGCCCAAACCCAATTAATACACAAGCCTCATCATTTATCGATTATAGTCCGAACACGATATCAATGATCAATCACGAATGCGGAATTCAAGTGATTCATTAAATCAAGTATGAGAAGCAATATTAAACGATAAATTAACAAAGTTAATAAAGATTTACGATTAGATAATCAAATCGTTGATAACTAGTACATGGGACAAAGCCCTTTTCCCCTCTAGTCGAAACCGTATTTAACTAACAACTAATCACTAAACATGGATAACCGAAGCCCAACCGAATTTAATACACAAGCCTCATCATTTTCTAATATAGTCGAAACACGATGTCAGGGATAAATCATGAGGGCGGAATCCAAATGATTGATTGAATCAAGTATGAGAACCAATAATAAACGATGAATCAACAAAGTTAATAAACACTTATGATTAGATGATTAAATCGTTGATTACTATTCCAACTCGATTTCTATCTAGCACACATGTTTCAGTTAAGCTACCGAAATCTACTCTGATCTCTTTCAAGTGTCGAATTCCCTCTCTCTCTCTCTCTCTCTCTTGTGTCAATTTCGGCGAACCTTAGATAGTAGGATGTGTGTTTTTTTAAATACAAACTCACACATTGATTACATTAGCCAAACTCCTTTCTCCCTTTAGTCCAAATCTATTTTATAAGAACAGACACATAATTAACTAACATCCAATCATTAAACATGGATAACCGAAGCCCAACCCAATTTAACAAATAATCCTCATCGTTTATCGATTATAGTCGAAACACGATATCAATGATCAATCATGAGTGCAGAATCCAAGTGATTGATTGAATCAATTATGAGAAGCAATCATAAACGTTGAATAAACAAAGTTAATAAACACTTAAGATTAGATGATCAAATCGTTGATTACTATTACAACTCGATTTCTGTCTAGCACATAGGTTTCGGTCAAGCCACTGAAATCTTTCTCTGGTCTCTGTCAAGTCACGAATTACCTCTCTCTCTTTCTCTCTCTCTTGTGTCTATTTCAGCCAAAGCCATTTCTCCCTCTACCCCAAACCATATTTTACAAGAGCAAACACAAAATTAACTAACACCGAATTACTAAACATGGATAATCCAAGCCCAAACCCATTTAATACACAAGCCTCACCATTTATCGATTATAGTTCAAACACGATATCATTGATCCAACACCAATGCGGAATCTAAGTGATTCATTAAATCAAGTATGAGAAGCAATATTAAACGATGAATTAATAAAGTTAATAAACACTTACAATTAGATAATCAAATCGTTGATAACTATTACATGGGGCAAAGCGCTTTGCCCCTCTAGTCGAAACCGTATTTTACAAGAATAAACACATAATTAACTAACAACTAATCACTAATCATGAATAACCGAAGCCCAACCGAATTTAATACACAAGCCTCATCATTTTTCTAATATCGTCGAAACACGATGTCAATGATCAATCATGAGTGTGGAATCCAAATGATTGATTGAATCAAGTATGAGAAGAAATAATAAACGATGAATCAACAAAGTTAATAAACTCTTACGATTAGATGATTAAATCGTTGATTACTATTACAACTCAATTTCTATCTAGCACACAGGTTTCGGTTAAGCCACCGAAATCTTTCTATGGTCTCTCTTAAGTGACGAATTCCCTCTCTCTCTCTTGTGTCAATTTTGGCGAACCTCTGTGAGTTTGTTTGAATACAAACTCACACATTGATTACATTTGCCAAAGCCATTTCTCCCTCTAGTCAAACCGTATTTTACAAGAACAAACATATAATTAACTAACATCCAATCATTAAACATGGATAACCTAAACCCAACCCAATTTAATACATAAGCCTCATCATTTATCGATTATAGTCGAAACACGATATCAATGATCAATCATGAGTGCGGAAACCAAGTGATTGATTGAATCAAGTATGAGAAGCAATAATAAACGATGGATAACCCTAAGCACCAAGACCCATTTAAATAGCACAAGCCTCTATCTCTTCTCTCTCTTGTGTTAATTTCGGTGAACTTTAGCTAGTAGGATGTGAATTTGTTTAAATACTAACTCACACATTTATTACATGGGCCAAAGCCCTTTCTCGCTCTACCCCAAACCGTATTTTACAAGAGAAAACACATAATTATACTAACACCGAATCACTAAACATGGATAACCCAAGCCCAAACCCATTTAATACACAAGCCTCATCATTTATCGATTATAGTCGAAACACGATATCAATGATCAATCATGAGTGTGGAATCCAAGTGATTGATTGAATCAAGTATGAGAAGAAATAATAAACGATGAATCAACAAAGTCAATAAACACTTACGATTAGATGATCAAGTCATTGATTACTATTACAACTCGATTTCTGTCTAGCACACATGTTTCAATTAAGGCATCGAAATCTTTTTCTGTTCTCTCTCAAGTCACGAATTCTCTCTCTCTCTCTCTCTCTCTCTCTCTCTCTCTTGTGTCTATTTCGGTGAACCTTAGCTAGTAGGATGTGAGTTTGTTTATATACAAGTATTTATTTAATTGACCCCATAGTTCGTTTTAATACTAATTAACAATTAATTAGATTTGTAGTCCGTTGACCCGGGTGTAACTCTTTCGGGTCAATGTCGGTCGGGTTCGTTAATTTGTCGGGTCAGGACACCCTATTTTCAACAGTCTCCCACTTGGACTAAACGCGATAGTTTAACGAGCGCAGTCAGAGGCACTCTAGCTATTCATGGCTACACCAACCAATAATGACACTTTAAGTCGTCAGCCAAAGTATATATGATTGACGATCAAGCAGACTTATGACTTGTGCATTCATTGTCATATGCTCCTTTCTGTATAAGACATTGATGAATTATGAGACATGGACTCTCAAATATGATTCATCGATTTTTTTTCTCGATACAATTCGAAGTCATCCAACAAACACACAGTAAGTTCGGGTGAGGCCTCACACTTATCACTTGGAACCAACGAGGGGGCCGTTATGTCTAACAGTTGCCGAAGGCAAGTGTACAAAATTCCTTGTTGAGGCATATAGCTCCCACTAAACCTTAGAGCCATTCCCAAAAGTAACCGTTATGGTTGGCAGTTACGCGACAACGGTAGGCTACAATCAAAGAATGTTCTTTAGTAGAAGGAAGTTCATATATGCGTCTCAGGTCTAAGGATACAATAGAGCATGCATTAATCAAGCAAGCAAGACTTCCATGTTTGCATTGCATGATGCGAGTTACATCCAACGTCATTCACCAATGAGGTCTGTGAGTTTTAACGTTAAACGACTTTAAGGTTCAAGTAGTCACAATAGTCTTACTTTAGTATAGCTCCCACTAAACTAATCGACTACGGACACAGTTATGTAATTCATTATTGCATAAAACAGATGGAATACGAATAATATAGATAACTGCTGGTGTTCATACATCCAAATACTAAATCAAAACATGTCTTTAGCTAATCTAAGCCCTATCGTTTCTCTGTGGCGTACATGAGTCTCCTGAGTCATAGGCTTAGTGAAGGGATCAGCTAAGTTTTGATCTGTGTGTACTTTGCTTATTTTAATTTCATTTCAGTCGACTACTTCTCTTATGTAGTGGAATTTCCTCAGAATGTGCTTAGCCTTCTTGTGAGACCCTTGCTCTTTGGCTTGAGCTATAGCGCCTGTGTTATCGCACAGCATCTCGATTGGCTGCCTAATGCTTGGCACGACATCAAGATCAGAGATGAACTTCTTCATCCACACAGCTTCCTTAGCAGCTTCTGAGGCGGCTATGTATTCTGATTCAGTAGTAGAATCTACTACTACTGGCTGTTTGGAGCTTCTCCAGGAAACAGCCCCTCCGTTAAGAGTGAATACGAATCCCGACTGTGAGCGAGAATCATCTCAGTCAGTTTGAAAACTAGCATTAGTGTAACACCTTACAGTGAGCTCTTCATCAACACCTCCGTATACGAGAAACATATCAGTGGTGTTTCTCAAGTATTTCAATATGTTCTTAACAGCCGTCTAGTGAGTTAGTCCTGGAGTTTGCTAGTACCGACTAGTCACACTCAGTGCATACGAGACATCCGGTCGTGTGCAGAGCATGGCATACATGATAGATCCAATAGCATAGGCAAATGGGATCGATGCCATTTGGCTTATCTCTTGCTCCGTTTTAGGTGCTTGAGATTTGTCCAAGATTGTTCCCTTAGTCATGGGAACGGTTGCTTTCTTGGAGTTGCTCATGTTGAACCGAGCTATGATCTTATCAAGGTATGTGCTTTGACTGACACCTAAAAGGCGCTTAGATCGATCTCTGTGAATTTTAATTCCCAGAAAGTAAGCGGCTTCTCCAAGATCTTTCATAGCGAAACAAGATGATGGCCATTTCTTAACTTCGTTAAGCATGGGTATGTTGTTTCCTATGATCAGTATATCGTCTACGTATAGTACGAGAAACGATACAGCGCTCCCACTTGCCTTTCTGTAAACACAAGGTTCATCTTTATTTTGATCAAAACCTAACTCTTTGACCTTTTGATCAAAACGAAGATTCCAGCTTCGAGATGCTTGCACATCCCCATGCATGTCAGTTTTTCTCTTAAAGATCCACTTTCTCCTTACTGCTCGTGTACCGGGTAGCTCAATCACATCCCAGACGTGATTTTCACGCATGGATTGCATCTCAGCGTTCATGGCTTCAAGCCACTTATCAGATTCCGGATCTGACATAGCAGCTTTGTAGTTAGTAGGCTCATCGTTAGAATCGGCTATTAATAGAACGTCAAAGGCCTCATGATAGCCCTTTGCGCGTCCTTTCGCTCCTACGAACACTTGCGCTTGTGCTTGGGTCTGATGGTGCGACAACTATTTGTCGGTCAGACGCAGCGACCGTCTCAAGGTTAGGTGTGTCTCGAATTTCTTCAAGATCCACTGGATCGCTATTTGTTCCTTGAGTAAGAAACTCTTTCTCAAGGAATTTACCTTTCCTTTTGATGGAAACAGTATTTGCATAAGGATGGTAAAAGTAATAACCGGTATTACTATAGTATCCAACGAAAGTCACCTTTTCGCCTCGGGGATCGAGCTTGTTGTCAGATTCGCTGGTGACATAAGCATCACATCCCCATACCCTGAGGTATGATAGTTTAGGAAGAGAACCATGCCATATCTCATATGGGGTCTTCTCTACTTTCTTGGTCGGTGCCAGATTTATTAGGCGAGCAGCAGTCAAGATGGCATATCCCCAAAAGGAATGTGGCAAGGTGGTCCTGCACATCATCGATCGAACCATGTTAAGCAGAGTTCGATTTCTCCTTTCACTTATTCCATTTAACTGGGGTGTGCCAAAAGGAGTAGGTTGTGAAACAATTCCACATTCCTTCAGATGATTCAGGAATTCAGCGCTTAGGTATTCACCACCTCTATCAGATCGAGTTATATTAATAGTTCGACTCAACTGATTTTGTACTTCGTTTTGAAACTCTTTGAACTTTTCAAAAGTTTCATGCTTGTGTTTCATCAGATAGACATAGGCATATCTGTTGTAGTCATCGATGAAAGTCACAAAGTACCGTTCACAATTTCTCGTTTCGGTTCGAAGGGGTCCACACATGTCGGTGTGAATAATGCCTAACAATCCCTGGGCCCGTTCACCTGTATGGGTGAAGGGTGACTTGGTAAGTTTACCAGATAAGCACGACTCGCATTCATCGAAGGAATCTGCATCTTGGGATTCAAGAATCCCAGCAGTTTGCAACTTCTTAATGCGGGCCTTGCTTATGTGACCAAGCCTATGGTGCCATAACGAGGATTCGTTACTATCAGCTTTGCTTCTTTTAGAAACATGATAGAGCTGATCGTTTGTTTGAACGTCTATCTCATATATACCATGTCGAGGTTTAGCCTCGAAATAAAAGATATCATTAAGGTAAGCAGAAATCAAATTTCCATTAAATTTATACCGAAAACCTTGTTCAAACAATGAAGAGACATAAATAATGTTTCTGGATAAACCAGGTGCATACAAACAGTTAACTAGAGTAACTACAACGCCAGAAGAGCATGAAAAAGAATATGTGCCGGTAGCAAGTACTGGGACCTTTTTCCCGTCACCAATGATGAGGTCCATGCAGCCTTGTTCTGTCTTCTTCCACTTCTCAGGTTCCTGCAAAACATTAACGATGTGGTAACCACATCCAGTATCAAATACCCATGAATTAGAGGAAACAGTGAAAAGTTCAATAACATTTATAGACATACCTGATGAGCAACCCTTATTAGGGTTCTTTGTCATCTTCAGCTTTGCAAGATAAACAGGACAGTTGCGTCGCCAGTGTCCCATTTTGTTGCACTCATAGCACAGGCGCTCCTCGGGAGGCTGCACCTGTGGTTTCTTGCCTTTTCCTTCTTTAATCTTCTTGGCTTTCGAGATCTTTGTATTAGCAACTCTGAGCACGTCCGGCGTGGTCTTGATCTTCACGTTGGGTATGAACGAAATAACCTCCTCGATCGACTGAGCCGAACAATTACTCGCAAGAATACGATAATGTTCAGGCAAAGATCTGAGTACTACATCAAGAGCCATATCGTCAGAGATGGAGTAGCCAAGGTCGATAAGTCTGTCGCGATACGCTTCCATCAGCATGACATGATTGTATGGTGAGGAGTCGTTAGCCATAGAGCAGTTCACGAATTGTGAAAGTGCATCGGCTCGCTTAGTCCTCTGACCTAACTCAAATAAATCATTGAGTTTATGCATGATGTCATAGGCAGACATCCCCATGAAATTGTACCGATAATCCTGAGTCATGCTAGATAACATCAGGTCAGTGACGTCCTTATCATCGTCAGTGTGCTTTTGGAGCTCAGATCGTGAGTTCTCATTTAACAAGTAAGATGGAATACTCGCGATAGGTCGGTCAATGACATAGAGTTTCCCGAAGAGCCGTAAATGGTTCCTCAGGGTAGTCTGCCATGCGAGAAAGCCAGTCTCAGTGAAGGGGTCAAGTTGTACCATTGAACTTAATGGAGGTGAGTTTTCATTAGCCTTCTGAAATAAGCAAAGTAGATTTAAATAGTATTTTCGATGTTTTATAATTCTTTAAAATAAGTTAGTAAAGTTTATTTTAAGAAATCGAGAATTCGTTTAGGTGACATCACTTGAGACCGCCAAATGAGCCTTAGGAGCAAATCCGTGTAAACAAACTGACAACGATTGTCACTTGTGAGTCTACTAGTCACAACTCCCGTTATGAGGGCTTTCGCGAACGGTATCAACGAAATACGTTTAGCCCCATCTATGCCCATTTTGTCTACAAGCCGACCAGAGGTACGGTGTTGAAATACTCCAATACCAAAGGTGCATGTAAAGAAAATAGTAGTTGTCCTAAGCAGTCGAGTGTGAGCGTACGGTGTTGAAATACTCCAATACGCTCACCTTGGAAGATACCCTAAACACCACGTGCGGTGTTGAAATACTCCAACACGGATGCATCGGTAAATATGTTCCAAGTTAGACGTGACTTAGGATGGCATAGACTACCGGTTTTAGGCTTACCAGATAGGATCAATTAGTCAAATTTTAATATTTAATGTGACCGCAAATATTATGAATCCTATCTCTCTCGGGACGATCAATTGAATAACCTAAGTATTAACGATCTATGTGTCGCGAGACGATAACCAATTTTAATAACGTTCGATTGCATTATCGAAAAATTTGAATTTAATGTCGAATTAAATTGGTTATCAAATTTGTGAAGTCGTAATAAAATTAGGACTTTATTTAATCGGTTGAAAAATTAGTTTCAGATTGACAAAACTAAGTTTGGGTCTTAAGTTGGCGTGTTAATCTAATTAAGACAAGCAACGAAAAACAAGCAAACACACATGTACATATTCGGCCATGCAGGGCATTCGATATTGTCAGAGCCTATGACAATATCAAATAGGGCAAGGGACATAAAGGTAAATCAACCACGTGAACAGAAAACTCCCTGATTGACTTAGTTGCTCCCACTGGCTTTAACAAGCTCCTGCGAGTCACCCAGAAAGCGTCGGTCTTGTTTTGACTACTAGCCATTTTCGAAAATCCCATAAAGGGATAATACCAAATGGGTCTTGTATCAAGCTCGTCTCGTTCGTCCAGGCGAATGTGAGCGATTACAAATTTAAAATAAAACTATTTTATTTTAACTAATTACAACTTTGAACCCAGTAAAAGTGGGCCAAACCAAAACAAAACTACATGGGCCTAATGGGCCAAACCATAACGCATTCATGACAAAACAAATGTGGTCGGGCCGAATATGTACGAAAGATAATTCAACCAATTATATTGAATCGGATTATGTTTAGTGGAACCATGTCGACTAAATATTTTTAAAAGGCGATTCAGTCAATTTCGCGACTTTCGAGTTCAGAACCCCAGTTCGCGAAAGTATGCCGGTTTAAAATAGACCGGCCTGGGTTTGCGTGTGGTGATCAAGGCTCTGATACCACTGTTGGGTTACGACAGTGGCATTCGGGTCACGGTAATAGCAATTTTTTTTTTTATTTTAGAAATAATTATTTACAATAAATAATTATTAAACGATTACCGAATAATTAGTAAATTAAATTTGGATAATTAAATTAACAATTAATTTAATAGGCAGCGGAAAACGTTTTAATTTACTGACGCGAAAACCAGATAATTAGCGTAAACCTAAAACAACAGGATTCGACAATCACCAAACGCGCAAACACCAAAAACGCGTTTTAATCAAAACGCGACATAATATAAATATGAACATTCAATTAAATCTAAACTAACTACGAGTTTAGATATACCTGAGCGGTGGTTCAAACAGACGTTCGAGACACCGAAAGTCAACGGGTGACGCTAGGGTTTCACAGATCGACTTGACGAGCAAATCGAGAGTACCTCGCAAATACGGGCTTCTCTCGGTGACACAGCACCGAAATCCCGTACGTCGATTAGGCACGAAATTAGGGTTTCGCGGACGACGGCGGAACACGCGATAAACGCGGTTCACGACTAGGGCTTGTCGGCGGTAGAACCGGCGACGGCGAGGGGTGGCAGCGGCCGGCTCGGGCGGCGGCTGCGAGCGACGGGCGGCGGCTGATGTAGCCGCGACTTGCTGCGGCGGCTCGGCGAGGGCCTGCGGCGGCGGTGCGGTTACGGTGGCGGCGATGGATGGACGACGTGCGGCAGTGGCTCGGCGTGCAGCGGCGGCTTGGCGAGCGGCGGACGGCACGGTGGCGGTGGCTAGCAGGGCGGCGCAAAGCGGCGGCGGCTAGCGCTGCGGCGGACGGCGGTGGAGGCTGGCAGACGGGGTCGTCGGAGAAACAAAACGGGCGGCGGCGGCTAAGTGGCCGTCGGCGTCGGATCGTGAGAGGGAGGGAGAGGGGCCGAAAATCTCACTTAGGTGGATTAGGGTTTCGCCTCCCTTATCAGTTTTATTTATAACTGATTTTGTTTCCGTTTGACCCCTTCGACTAATTTTAATTCTTAATCGAACCATTTAATTTTCACAGTTAACCTTTAACTCTTCAAATGTTTGTCGCTAGCCAAAATATTAATCAGACTAATAATCCGTCAATCCTTGTCCATGACGTTAATATTATTTAACGTTTTTGTCGCTTAATTAATCTCAAAGATTAATAGTGATTCATGTAATTAATTATGTATTCATTAAACTATTTAATAAACGCATAATTAATTTTTCTGTGATTTTGCCGGTTATTAAGTAAGCGGACTTAAATACCCGTTGCCTCCGGTGTAACTCTTACGAGTCTTAACCGGGTCGGGTACTTGATTTAGTCGGGTCTGGACATCTAAATCCAACAGTTATAACCTCAAGTATTCTTGATTCAATCAAGAAAGCACAAGAGGAAGCGGTGAAAGAAGAAAATTGGAAGAAAGAACGGATAAAAGGGGTGGTGAAAGACCTCGTCCATGAGGACAACGGTCTCAAATATCGTTTTGGGCGGATATGGATTCCTAACACGTGCGGGGTAAAAGAGTTGCTCCTAGATGAGGCTCATAATTCTCGGTATTCAGTCCATCCGGGAGCCACAAAAATGTATCATGATTTAAAGCGCGAGTATTGGTGGCCGGGCATGAAGCGGGATATAGTAAAATATGTGGAGAAATGTTTAACTTGCCTTCAAGTCAAAGCTGAACACCAGAAGCCGTATGGTAAGCTGCAACCACTCGAGATACCGGAGTGGAAATGGGAGCATATCACGATGGATTTGCTCACAAAGTTGCCAAAAACGAGGAGAAATTTCGATGCTATTTGGGTGATAGTGGATCGACTTACTAAAAGTGCACACTTCTTGCCTGTTAGTGAGTCGTATTCATCTGAAGGAATGGCGAATGTCTATGTGGAAGAGATTGTCTCGAGACACGGAGTTCCGGTGTCAATCGTGTCGGATAGGGACACCCGCTTCACGTCTAAATTCTGGCGGGAATTTCAGGGATGTATGGGTACTCGGTTATTATTTAGTACCGCATACCATCCTCAAACCGATGGACAAAGTGAGAGAACAATCCAAACACTCGAGGATATGTTGCGAGCGTGTGTGTTGGATTTTGGAGGAAGTTGGGACACTCATTTACCCTTGGTGGAATTCTCATACAATAATAGCTATCATGCTAGTATTGGAATGTCCCCATATGAGGCCCTTTATGGGCGGAAGTGTAGAACACCGTTGTGTTGGGGTGAAGTAGGTCAAAGGGAGTTGGCAAATAAGGATGTGGTTAAGGCTACTACTGAGAAGATTCACATCGTAAGAGCGCGTTTAAAGGCCGCCCAGGATCGACAGAAATCGTATGCAGATAAGAGGCGTAGAGATATTGAATTCAAAGAGGGAGACCATGTGTTGCTAAAAGTGACACTGTGGAAAGGAGTAATTAGATTTCGAAAGAGGGGAAAACTAAGCCCACGATTCATCGGGCCTTTTAAAGTCCTTGCTAAAGTGGGTCAAAATGCTTACCAATTAGAGTTGCCGGAAGAATTGAGTGGAATCCATAATACATTCCACGTGGCTAATCTGAGAAAATGTTTAGCTGACGAGGCTGCCTATGTGCCCTTGGATGACATCGTGGTTGATGACAAGCTGAATTATGTGGAGAGGCCGATTGAGATACTTGACCGCAAAACTAAACGGTTGATAAATAAAGAAATTGAGCAAGTAAAAGTGAAATGGGAGCATAGGAAGGGATCGGACACCACGTGGGAGTCCGAGGAAGAGATGCGGAGATACTACCCCTACTTATTCCGGTATGTATTTCTTGTTTCGGGGACGAAACTCCCTTTAAGGGGGGTGGAGTTGTAACATCCCGAGTTTCGTAATAAATTGGGTGTTTAATTCCAGTTATGATTTACTTGGGGTTTAGAGTAATAAGCGGGTTTAGAAGGTTAACCGGGTTATTTAATGGGGATTCCTAGTTAAAAAGTTAACTTTACTAATAGATGAGAAGAATAAGGAAAGTTAGAGGGTTAATTGGGTAAATAAGAGTTTTGGCAAAATTTTATAAAAGACATGAAGTAGAGGGACCATAGATGAAAATAAGGGGGATTAAACAAGTCTGGGTACTCCCCAGATCTGTAAATCGCGACAGAGAGAAAGAGGGAGGAGGTTTAGCCCTAGTTGTTGAGGAATCTCCAAATTGAAGGTGAAAGAGAGGCTATCTAGGAAGAAGGAAGCTGAAATCGGGCTTAGGAGGTCACCTACACCTCAATTTCATCTTTATTTCTTGAGTTCTTGACCAAGTAAGTGAATTCTAGATGTAGGTGATCTTATGGGTTTGAACCCAAGGTTAAATTGATGCATAAATTTAGTTGTACATGTGTTAGTGAACCTGGATTATGCTTAATTTCATCTTGCATGGCTGAATTTGTGTGTATTTAGTGAATTGTGAGATGGGTGTTCATACCCATCTCCTAGAAATCGATTTTTGGTATAAAGGGGATGGTTGGGTGGTTAATTTTGATTTAGAGAAACTGTTATCATCAGGAAATTGTTAAATGATGCATAGAAAAATTGAATAGGGAGTGCTTGATATCGATTGTGGAATTTATTGATGATCCATGGATTTCTTGATTGTATGAACATAAGTATGCACACTAGGTGCTCGATGAAATGCTTGAATGAAATTGATAATGTGAATGTGCTGAAATTATGAACTTGAATTGGTAATCAAATGCGGATCGTATGTTTTGTGAATGTGGAATTGAGGAATTTAATCAATGACTTGGTTATAGGTGAAGCTAGTGGAGGTGCAACTCAACATCGTGAAGGCAAGAACAAAGCTTAAAAGGTAACACATAGCGGTTAGTCGCTTTGTGCTAGAATTGGTTATAAATTACTAATGTACATTGATGAGGTAGAATTACGAGTGATGTGATGAGAATAATTGATTGGATGGGAATATTGATAATGGTCATGAGGTGTGATCAAGCTGAATTGCAGTGAGCTGTGACCCGTTTGGGTTGAGCTGTAGTGTCTAGGCACTTGCGGAACTGTGAGGTTTTAGTCCTCAAGATTGTCTTGACACGGAAACGGAATGAATTGGCACCACTTGTAGGTGCCAAGACCTTGACTTGGTGAGAAATTTGCAGGTGTAAACTTGCTAGGTAAGCCGGAAAATACCTAGGTGCCTTAACGGGTCAACGGGTTGGTTGAGTACTATGCGTATTGGATTTGTGTCATTCCTACGGGGTTATTAACAAAACAGATAAAAGTTTATAAATTGCAGGTTATAATAGTTTCCTAGTGCTAAGTATGAAATGGGAATTGGTGGAATTGTACAAGAGTGAAAAATGCAGAAAAATGGCTAACTATGGGAAAACTGGCCTGGAGCCCTGGAAATCAGGCTCCAGGCGTATCGCCTGGAAGTCCAGGAGCTCCAAGCGATACGCTTGGAGCTGCTGTCCGGGTTTTTGTTTTGTTTTCTTGTTTTTAATTGATGTGTTGGGCTGAATGTTGTTATGTGCCATCAATACTAATGTGTTACTGGTGTTGTTGGCAGGTAATCGATAGTTGGCGGGTCGGGATCGAATCGAAGACCTTTGGAACCGAACATCATGTATTTTGGGATTAAAGCTTATACGCTTGTAATGGTTAATGTTAGTAAGTAAACTAACAAGTTGTAATGGCGTTAAACGCTTGATCTTTTGTAAATGTGGTTGGTGTGTCGAATGATGGTCTAAGTATAAAACGAAATTTTCTAACTCTGATTTTACATAGCGTGTAATTCGTTGAAATGGGATTGGGGCCTTACAAATTTTTACTAATCTAGCTTTGGTAATTTTTAGCCAAAACAATGGTGTTGGCCGTTATGCCAGTGGAAGTACCAACCGATGGTGTTTCCTTAGGCTTTTCGGTCGTGTTAGTCATTTTTCTGAAATAGAAGACTACACAAGTTAATATTCAAAATTATTATTTAAACGCGCACGTTTAAAACGTAAGAAAAAACCTCCAACTAATGGATGGTTTTCAAGGAGTAGAAGAGAGTTTTTAATCTCTAAACGCGCACGTTTTAAAGAGATTAAAGTCCAACAAATGGATGGATATAGAGATGTAAGATTATATATAACTTCCAACTTATGGAGGTTAGATGGTTTTTAAAGAAAGTTTATAACATCCAACTAATGGATGTTAAAGATATAAAGAAAAAAAATTTAACGTCCAACGAATGGATGTCAAAGTTTTGTCGTAGCCGACAACTCGTTTAACTCTAAGTCCAACTTTGAGTCAAAACGAGTTAAAATATTTATTTTTTAAAACACTAAATCACCTCGAGAAATATAAGTCCAACTTTGAGACTCGAGGTAATGAAGTTTTTATAAAACGAACGGTGTTTTAAAAAATTTGTTTTAAGTTTGTAGGAAAACCATTCGTAAAATTAAAATAAAATAAATATTTTATTTGAGTACGATTACAACAAAAGAAAATAAATCTAATCTATTACAATACAATGAAATGAAATTCTACTCCTACTACAATTACAGGGAAACTAAATGAAGTTACATGGAAATGAAAGTACAATACAAAGAACTGAATAACGATTACAATGAAATGAAATCTTAATACAAGTGAGATGAAATGATGTTGATTTAAATGAAAGAAATTAAAGATAGAAAATTAAATAAAAAGGTTTTGAATACTAATTGAAAGTTAAAGAAAAATGATTTGAGAAAAATCTTTTGATATAAGATAAGAAAACGAGAAAGGTTCCAAGGAACCTTGGCGAAGGCTTCGGGTCAAAACCCGGGTCCCTTAAAACAAATTCCGGGTCTACCGAAGATTCGTTTTGTTTCCCAGGGTACAATCGCCTAAACCGTATTGTACGGCCGGGATAACTCTAAGCTTGAAGTTTACCTTCGAGTTCTTGAAGTCTTGACGAACAAGATGAAGATTGAGAGAGTGAGAGAAGAGGAAGAAGAGAGAATAAGAATTCTGTGAATTCTAGGTGTGTTATGCCTCAACTAATGAGGCTGTATTTATAGTGGTGGGAATGACTTGTTGAGCACACAAAAATAATTCGTAGTCAAACTTTGCATTAGACGTCGTTAATGCAAATTGATTTCTAATTCACACGGAATTACCTTAATTAGCTCAAAACGCGTTTACAGCTGTCATTCCGGAGGAATCTCCGCGTAACAGCTGTTTTCCGGATGAACTGATCTTCCGGTTCGACTTCCGCTTGAACTCCAAGCGGAGCTCCTTTTCCACTTGAACTTAAACCGGAACTACTGTTCAGGTTGAACTCAGATCTGCCTGGACCACCCAGGTCCGCTTGAACTGGTTCCGCTCGAACCTTACTTTTTTCCGGTTCAACTCACAGTCCGCTTGAACCTATCCGTCTGGTCTTCAACCGGACCAACTTCCGGTTGAACTTAAAAACATTAAGGCGGCTCTCAAGCGAAGTGCAAAGTGCGCCATCAAAGCGCCACATTGTGCCTCATACGCCCACGCCACGCGCGCGCGCGTGCGTGTGCGAGTGCGAGTTAGGGGTGCTTCGCACCTCTCAGGGTCCAAAGGATGTCTCCTACTAAAGGAAACAATAATTGGTAAGGTTCCCACCTTATAAACCACTTTTGGTTTCATTCCCCAACCAATGTGGGATGAGTTTCATGCCATACATGGCATTTTCCTCTCTTATTTTCGCAGCTTCACTTGCTGCGAGACCTCAACTTTGAGCTTCGATATCTCATTCATACGAGCTCGGATTTGGACGTGGTTTGATGCGTTGGAAAGCCCTCACAACGTACTACACAAACCCATTAAATACAGAGGAAACAACCTATGTTATCTGTATTTTATTTTAGTCCAAAGTTGGTGAAAACTCATTTTCACACTTAGTGAAAAAACCCATTTTTCACTAGTTTTTCTCCCAAAATTCCAACATAAAAGGCCAAAAATCACGACCAAAATTAACCACCCTCATGGTCGGTTCAACCAAAATTGAATTCACGTCTGAAGTTGATGGTGCGGGAAAGGCGAATGGCGCTGGCGGCATGAGAGGCATAAATCGTACAGGTTGTGCGGTTGGTGCGGGCTGCGTGACTTGCGTGGCTGGTGTGTGTTGCGCGGGACGTGTGAGCGGGGAAATGGGCGGTGGAAAAGTAATCCACCCAAGAAAAATATGAATGGCCAAACACTCTCTTGCATCCGGTGTTATTCCGTCTTCATCGTATCGCGGTTCTTGATAGATCGGATTCTCCTCCTCATTCTCATCGTCCCAGACAATGAAACCTGATTCGGTTTCCTCCAAACCTTCTTCGTCATCCCAGATGGCCGAATCAGGTTTTTTTGCCTCATAGCGTTCCTCTTGCTGTAACTCCAAGTCCCGAACTTGTTGCTGCAGCCTCTCGATTTCCGCTATGTCCCGGGGATCCCGTAAGTGGTCCTCGTTGCCTTGGTCGGCGGATCTACGGGGAAAACAAATGGAATCCGGCTCCGATCTTGCCATTGAATCGTCTACTGAGTTATGACACCAACTGATGCAGTTTAACACCGCAAACAATCGAATACCGAGTATTTCAAATAGAGAAACAACTAAGCGAAGAATTATTCTTCAAAATTATTCAAACTCCAAAACTAAACTAAAATATGAAATACAATGTTCTTAGATAGACGAATTCAAACTTGGAAAACAAGAAAATAAACTAGGGTTAAAATAATGATAATGGACCGATGGGTGATTGGGCCGATCAGGTGCTTGGATACAGGCCTGCTCATAACCCGTATCATAAAGACTATAGACAAGTTTGCATATAATGCTATCTAAATTTTCGTAACTTTGAATAATGCAGAGATAATCAGTAAAGAACAGATATATATTATTGTTTGACTTAAGGAAACTTACAAGGTCACACTACGTGGCAGTCACACCACACCATATAGGATATACCTCATGCTCTTATTGTTAAAAATTGTTTTTAAATAAGATTCCTATCACGCGCTTAGTTGCGGGTGTCGTATATGAAATCCTTTCAATACCTATCTGATGCCATATATGAAATTATATCGATACCTAGCCGATCATATAAAGATTAAATTTTTGTGCTAATTAAGTTCCAAACAACAATTTCCAACCCGCATGTTGCGGCAGGGATATCATAGGCACACAAAACAACTGAATTCCTATAACGCAACGTAAAGAAGACGAGGAAAAAAGCCGCGTAAGACCAAAACACTTCAAACCACAAACTATGTTACACTACTGTACATAATAAATTTTATGTGTACTTATTACACTGCTAACAAAACAACAACTCCTTTGCCAAACTCAAAAGACCAAATCGCAAGTACAAAAAGGCTGCGTTACTATATTATTATTAGAACCCACACGATCAAAGTGTTGAGCCTATGACATACATGTTGTGTTACACAACTGCACCTGTTATACCACAAACTTATTTGCTAAACTTGTCGCGTTCGTACTAAAAACAGAAAAAAATGTCTGAGAAATTAGGAGAATAGGCAAAAAAAAATAGAATCTTATTTTAGTAGGGAAACATTGTAGCGCGAGCAGAGAAAAGAAAAAGAAAAGGGGAGCAAAATGATAAATTCAC
>JBCNJP010001340.1:0-23000 GCA_039602395.1 Deinandra increscens subsp. villosa | reverse complement strand
CGAGGAAAAACTCCATCTCGCCCATCTGACTCATCTCAAATTTTGTGCGCATAACCTTCTCGAATTCTTTGCACAAGTCTTCATTGGTTGATCCGAAGATGATGTCATCAACATATACTTGCACCATGATAATGTCATGCTCCACCTCCTTTCGGAAGAGCGTCTGATCAACAATGCCTCTTGTGTATCCATGTGCAAGAAGATGATCAGTCAGAGTCTTGTACCACGATCGAGGGGCCTGGTGCAACCCATATAATGCCTTGTCGAGCTTGAACACATGATACGGGTGTTCTTCATCGATAAACCATGGAGGTTGAGTGACATAAACTTCCTCATCCATCTCAGCATATAGAAAGGCAGTTTTCACATCCAACTGGTAGACCGTGAAATTCATATATGAAGCATAGGCTAAGAAGACTCTAATTGCCTCTAAACGGGCCACTGGTGCGTACACTTCATCATAATCCACTCCTTGGATTTGTTTGTGGCCCTGAACCACCAACCTGGCCTTGTTTCTGACAATAACGCCGTTATCATCCTTTTTGTTCTTATACAGCCATCGAGTGGTGATGACCTTTTTGTCAGCAGGCCTTTCTACTAACCTCCAAACTTGAAGCCGTGAAAATTGATTGAGTTCTTCATGCATGGCCTCCACCCAACTGGGATCAGTCAAGGCCATAGTGATGTTGGGGGGCTCAATCTGTGAGATGAAACAGGAGTACATGCAATGATTAATATCTCCTGACTGGCTTCTTGTGACCACCCCGGATGCTAAAGGACCAATGATGTTGTCCAAGGGGGTGGTACTTTTGAATTCTGGTCTCTGCAACAGCTTGAACTGGAATTTCAGGAGGCAGATTCGATAGATCGGGTTCTTCATGTGTATCTGCTTCATTTTCTGGATCAGCTCCGAGTGTCTGAGGAGAGTCGGGAGCTGGGTCAACTTCTGCATCTGGTTCCTGTGTTTGAGTCCTACAGGATCAGCAGGCTCCGGTACTGGTGTAGGATCAAGTACAGGAGCAGGGACAGGAGCCTTCGTGATGGAGTGTGATACAGATGGTCCTGAAATTGTTTCTTCATATAATTCCTCAGCTAAGACGGGGTCTAAACCCAATGGACGGAAGAATTGATTGTAGTCAAATGCTTGAGGAGGACCGACTCCGCCATCAGATGGATTGTCTTCTAGCCAGTCCACATTTGTGGACTCCATCACAATCCCGGTGGTTTTGTTGAAGACCCTGTAAGCGGAGCTGGCAGAGTAACCTACAAAATAACATTCATCAGCCTTAGCAGCAAATTTAGGAACATCAGTGTTAACTAAGACTGTGCATAAACACCCAAACGCCCGAAGGTGACCAATTCTGGGCTTATCATTGTAGATTAGCTCATATGGCGTTTTCTGCTGCCGCTTATTGATGAGCACCCAATTATCGGCCAAGTTGCAATCACAGACTCGTCAGAAGGATCAACATTATCACCAGCTAGGTTAGGAATTATTCTGATTCTGGGTTCTCTCTCATCAGGGTCGGTAACTTCTGGCTCAGTGTATTCTGATCCAAGACCTATTTTTGATGGAGGACGGACGGATTCTTCTAATTGTTTGATGGCTTCTTGCCTTGCAATCTCATCCAGTGTCCTTTCAAGAAGTATTTCATCCTTAGCCGCTCTGATTGATTCTTCCTTCTTCCTTTGCTTCTCCATTTCCTGTTCATACACCTCTTCTGGAGTTAGCTTTCTTTTACCTTTGTCAGGCCTAACTGAGGGACCAGCTTCATGAGATGAAACTGGATTATTTTCACCCTGACCACCACTTGCACTGGTTATTGGATGAGTCTGAATAGATTCAGGGGCGGTGCCGGTGGCAGTTGCAGTAGATGCTGACAGTGAAGGTTGGGCCTGAACTCCTTCAGGATTTGCCTGATCTTCTAAGTGATGGACTGGTGAAGGAATAGAGGATCTGATAGCATCTTCTATGTTTTGAGGTTCGCTTTCCACTGGCTCAGATCTAGGATGAGTTGGAGAAGTGAATTCAACCGGTTCATCCTTGATCTCATAAATTATATCCTCATCATACTCATCGTCAGCAGTGAATTCCAAGTTTATGAAGTTTGTTGCACTGGAGTCATAAATGAGGTTATTTAGACGCTCAGCCAAACTTATATCATTGAAGATCTCATCTGGAATCATGCTGAGTGGTTGAATTTTCAGAACTTCTCCAGCTTCAAGGGATTCCTCAGTAACAATCACACCACTTCTGCTACTTGGATCAGTAGCCAGGGTGTTGGCATAGAATTCTCGAAAAGCAGTTCTTCCAAGATCCAGAAATTCACTTTCAACATGTAAGTGTTTCAGCTGTTCAGAGATCTCGGATATACCAGCTTCAGTCAAAGCAATGCTTATTTGCTGTTGTACTGGAGGAGCCAACTGGAGTTGCAATGAATCTTCAGGAATGACGGGAGGTTCATTTGGTTCACCCATGGTTAAAGCAAGTACCTCTCCCGAAGATGATTGATTTGCTTCAAATGCAGTCCTTGAGAATTTTGGTAGTTTGATATTCTCAGGGAGCGGCACTAAGCTTATTACAGACTGATAAATTTCCTCTTCCTCTTCATCGTTCAGTTCTTCATTCAGAAAAGCATCACCAAAGGAAATGTCCACATCAGGTTCGGAAGATTCGTTGTCATCTGATGGAAAATCAGCAAGATGAGTATCATCTATATCTTGTTCCGTGACAACGGCAAGAGTTATTGTATCAGAAGCTTTGCCAGGCAGGCTAGGACTTGGTTCTTTAATTTCTTGAGTGTCTTCTGTTGCGGGAGGTTGATCCAGTATCTGATCGTCACCTTGGTTACCACTTCCATTACCTCCAGCTTCATCATCATTGGTACCGGTAGTTTGATTATTTTTGAGAGCTTCAGCCAATAACATTTTCAACCTTTCGATTTCCTCAGCTTGCTCTTTTATTTTCTCATTTGCTTTGAGGAGCTCTTGATCCTTTTCTTTTATTCTGTCAAGTGCATCCTTAAGCTTGTCGTCAGAGGAAATGTTGGAGACATCAGGATTTTGTCTCAGTACCACTTCTTGAGCAGGAGCTGTTGAGATGAGCTGAGTCTCAATTTGTGAGACCGGTTCCAAGTTTGTGATATGGATATCAGCAGAGGCATCAATTTCATGGACGGTGGCTTCTGTGGTGGCGACTGGAGTAGATTTAGTAGCAGCATCAGTTCCAGATCCAGATTTTGGCCCTCTTCTTATTTCAAGCTTTTTCACATCCTGAGCATACTTTGATCTTTTCTCTCTTCTTTTGGATGGATTAACATGACCATCATACATAAATGATGCAGAATCTGTTTCTCGTGAATCAGATTTTGAATTATTTGGAGAGAGGTCATCTTGAGTTGGCCTTGGCTTTATTTTCTTTAGCTTCTTTTGGCTTGAAGCTTCAGGTCGTTCACTAACTTTAGCTTTTTCTCTTGTTTTCAACTTCTTCTGTTTGGGACCCCTAGCATCAGAACTGGTGGAGTCGGAACCAGATTCTGAACCAGGTTGGAATCTCGACCCAGATTCAGGTTTGGATACAGAGTTATTTGATTTATTTTCATCATCATTTCCAGACTTATCTGCTTCACTATCAGATCCTTCCTCTTCATCTTCTGAATTTTCTGAACCAGCAGAATTTCTGGATGATGCTCTGTTTTCTGGTTCTGATTGCACGGGATCATCATGAATTGGAGAGTTGACTGGATGATTATCTTGTTGATTTGCTTCATTATTCTCAGGTTCGGCAGCATTGGCATCTACCATATCAGCATCAGCATCATTATTTTGATCTTCATCCATGTCGTCATCGACATCAATTCCCTCAATCATGTTTGGGAAAAATGGTATTTCGGGTCCATCGTACCTACCTATCTGGTAGCGGGTGTAAGAACCGGACAGCATTCTTCTAGGAATCAAGTATGGTTCTGTCTTCTGTAGATTCGGGTAGTAGCGATCAAGAATGGCTTGAATGAATCTTGGGTACATTAAGAACGTCTCTGATTTCCTTGTTGGATGCAAATTGTAATTCATCCAGTTGATTATTTGCCTTGAGAGGTTGAAACCAGCACCAGATGCTAAACCATGCAGTGCCCATGCAGTTTCTTCCACAAAGTCATCAGTTCCCGACTTTCTTTGAGCGAAGGCAGAAATGAAGAAGGTGATGATGCACCTCCAATTTTCTGGGAATAATGTCTTCTTTATTTTAGGATTTGTAGCCATGGAGAGATCTCCTTGATAACCCATCATTCGGATCGTGTCTTGCCATTCGTTCTTTGGAAAGGAATCAGGGCAGAGTGCGTCATTTAGCTGCAGCACTTCTCGGACTCTTTCCTCAGTTATTTCAACATAAACACCCTGAATTCTTGACCTAATGGATTTGGAACCATTGTCAGCAACGAATGTGTGAGCATTGTTCCAAAAATCATTTATTATTCCCGAGCTGATGACAGGCTCAATTTGAATGCCAGTGATCCAATTTGAGTTCTCTAGAATTCTGAAGGCCTGTTCATAACGACCAGCATCTGTCCAGCTTCTGTTAATCTCACAAAATTGATTGTGTGACTTTGAGAAATCCAGAGGGGCATTGGCTGCTCTTTCCACTCTGGGAGGCATCTGCACATAAGAAATAACATGATCACATCAAATACAAGTCAAGTGAAAGTCGTATCACACTAAATTCGTGATAGTGACAGAGCTTTTCAATTTACTTACAAAGACATAAAAGAAATTTACTTAAGGCATAGGCTCAAATTTCTTCAAAAAATAATCAATTTTGGCATTACAGAATATATCAGTAGAATTTACCCAAATTCCAGTAATTTCCCGTGAAAAATTCTAAATTTTATTGAAAGAGATGACTTTGGTGAAGGATTTGGACCCAAGGATTCTGTTTGACGTTTATTTGATGAAAAACACAAGTAATGGCAAATTATGTTAAAGGGACACAATTTGACTCAAAAGACTCAACAACCTTTAGAAGGAATCAAGAAGTGATTCCCCCTAAACTTGTGTTTTCCACAATTTGAAAATATTGATTTTGGGATCTAACAGAATTCTTGTGTCATATTTCCTTATTCTAACATGATTTGAGCATATTAAGACATTTGCAGACCCATATATTCCACTTAACTACTTATGCACTTATAAGAAGTTAAATGATGAAACAGAATACATGTATGATGTTTTAACATGCTTAACTCACATCAACCAAGGTCAAATAAAGTCAAGTAAGGAACAGGAAGCATTCAATATCAGACTTGAGTAGCATCATCAAGATCAGAGACTAATGGGAACAATCAGCCCTAAATTCTAACCTTTTCTGCATTTATTTTCATATGAGAGTGATATGGGCTTCAATAGTTCCTATCCTAACCATTTATTTAGAATAAAAGACAAAGATTCATAAAACAATGACTAATATGCATGTTATTTCACTAATTCAAGTATATATATATCCTAACTCAGAATTGCAGAAATTTAGCATGCAAAGTCATAGTCCATGAAGTTTATTGAATTAGAGGACATCAGACGAGAAGATAGTCCTCCTGAATAGACAGAAATCAAGTATCCAACCCTTTATTAGAGATCAGAAGACATACCTCGAAGAAGATCTAAAGTTTGCTAAGATCTAATTGAGAAATATCAGGAAATCAACAGGTTCAAAACTTGATCCTGTTTGAGATCAATCAAACACTTATTAGGTACTTGACTAAGGTTATTCAAGTTGATTGAGAAAGTTTAATGAATTGCCCCTGTGTAGCTCAATAATTGCATCTCAATTATTGCCGAGAAATCAAGAAACATACCTCTTTGATGATCTAAAATGAGCTAAGATCAATGTGAGAGACAAGAAGATCTTGTGGTGTTTCTGGACAGAATCTGTTATTAAATCAAGCAAAATTTGTTAAGCAATGATTTGAAGCTACACACAGCCAAAATGGGGTCAAATTCGTTAAACAGGAGTGAAATACACCAGATTTGACTTGAAAAGTCAACTATGCAAGCATATACCAAAAACCAAGTCAAGACAAGTCAAACAATGCAGATTTAACCTATAATTAGTTCAAACCTATGTTAGACAATTTGAAGTCCTGAACTTGACTTATTTTATCAATTTACATTGCATATCCAGTGAATCTCAATTGAGAAGGAGAAATCCAAGAAAATGGTCATAAGTAGCCTTCATGTTGCATTATCAGGTCAATTTTATTCTTAATGCAACATAAAAGCAACAAATGTTACCATTTCATGTCAAAGATTTCCATCCTCAAGTTATTTGAGTCAAATGACTCTTATTGGGATGAGTTTTAGTAAAGCTAGAGTCCAAATGGGTCAAACGGATAATTTTGAGAAAAATTTCACCATTTGCACCAAAGATGAGTTTTAAATCAAAGATTATCTCATTTAGGGCTTAAAACATTCACTAAACTCATTATTTTTGGTTTCTTTTCAAAAATTTAAAATTTTGGCATGAATTGTTCCAAAAGTTAACTTATTACCATAACGGGTCAAACTAAGACAGTGTCTAGTTTTAGCATCAATTTTGAAGCTCTTTGGACCCGGAATGCATTTAGGAGCATCCGAATGCATCATATTGGTGTTTTGAATCATCCACAATCAAAGCAAACTCATTATTCCATCCATCCCATTCATATTTAACCAGTTGAGAAATCAAACAGTGAGTTATTCAAAAACTATTCTACCATATCAATTTCAACCTACTTAGCCTAGACCAAGTAACAGGTTCCAATCAAGCAGCAGGTTTACATCACAGTTACCATTCTCAAATTAGTTTTTTTTTTTTTTTTTGATTTCAGATAGACACAAAAATACTCATCCTAACTCCCACTTTTATTTGAAAAATTTCGGCCCTGTTCATGGTAAAAACATTGAAGAGAGATCCAAGAACTTCTGAGAGTAATCAATCCGCTTGGACTTGATTCAATCACAATGTATTAACAGAAATTTACAAAGAATTTCACATGATATCTAAACCCATTATTAATGAACACCGTAGCCTGCCCCTGTCTTCAGTTCATAATCGAATGAGAGAGATGAGTTTATTTACCTTAATTAGTTTAGAGGTGTTGTTAATCACGAGATGAGATGAAAGAATCTGTGTAAACAACAACCAAAAACACACAATAAGAGCCCTAATTCGAGTTCAGAACGGACAGCCTCAAATGTTACACTCGAAACCATAGACCTCCAAATTAACCCTAAACAGAGATGAGTTCAAAACCTGTGAGAGTGAAAAGATTGTGCGATCCAACCCTTTTAGTAGAAGAACAGGCTTGAAGGTTTCGGTTGAGGGCGAGATCGATTATCGGAGTGAGGACGAGAGGAGCGCCGAGGGTTCGCCGAGTGGGAGAGAAGAAGCGGGTGTGAGTTTGGTTTGAATGGGAATGAAAAAAAAGGAATGGACCTCTTCTTTTATACTTAGGCGAGATCGCAAAACAACTTAAGAGTTGTCGGGACTTAAATGAAATCGCCAAATAAACCCTAGCTTAAAACGAGGTCGCCAATAATGATAGCGAAGTCGCCAACAAGCCAATCAAACACGAAATCGCCAAGAGGAGACATGGACCAGTCGAGATCGCCAAAAGACAGGCGAGATCGCCAACAAGATCGCCAAAGGCAACTTAGGCGAAGTCGCCAAGAGTAAACATTGAGATCGCCAAGCCTTTTAGGCTCGAAATCGCCAAGGCAAATTTCATTTTAATGAGATCGCCAACAGCAGCAGATCATTATTCGTTAAGTTTTATGAAAAACTTTCTGGTTTAAAATGCATTTACAACCAAAATGAGAACATTCGAAGTTAGAACATAAAAAATTCTCAAGTGAGAACTTAGTGAATTGCAAAAACTTTAAATGAGTTCATAAAGGGCAATTTGGGAATAATTAAGATTTCTAAGTGCATAAAATGTTATAAACACCATATTGACTTAGAACTTTTAAAAATTCACAAACATGACCAAAAACCTTATTGAAACAAAAATAACTTGAGTCAGACCAGCCCAAACTTACCAAAAACGGTTGTTTTTGACTTAAAACAGCAAATGAACCTCAAATTTCTCAATTTTGACAAATTTATCACAAGCTTGAAGGTTTTAAGCACAAAGCACCCAAATTCACTTTTTATGCCAAATTTGGTTATATCAAAGCATAGTGCTTTCATTTGCACCGTTAAATCCTTATTTTCTGGTAATTTCCAGTAATTTGCTTAATTTTGCATATTTTTGCTCGGTAATGGTTGGACTATGTTAGGAATCAAACCGGTCAATTACGTGATCATAGACACTTACAAGTCAAATTCCCTCTCAGATTCAGTAACCTAAGTCAGATTGTCGGTATTGTTATCCACTTAAGCTCAAGCAAGGCAATTTTCAGCAAAATCACTGTGATGTCTTTTATCAAGTTTTAGATTTGATTTAAATTGTGTTGACTTTTTATTCCACAAAGTCAAACAGTTATCCTAGCTTTGTCTATTTAGCACTTCAGTCAAGCACAACACACATATGGAATTTCTTCCCCCTATTTCTTTAGAGGTAAGTACTGATTTCAAGATGGGTGAATATTTTTGTTTCACGTGAACACAAGGTCAGAGTTCCCTCAGCAGATGTGTCACGGAATATTTTCAATGATAATGACAGTACGCGTGAACACAAGGTCAGAGTTCCCTCAGCAGATGTGTCACGGTATGTTTTCAATGATAATGATGGGACGCGTGAACACAAGGTCAGAGTTTCCTCAGCAGATGTGTCACGGTCAATGGATGGATGTGAGATGTGTCTCACTTATTGATGGATGTGTGATGATTCACACTTATTGAAAGGTTTGAAATCAGCACTTTCCGCAAAAGAAATACTCGAGTGTGTTGGTTAACTTACTTAGCACAGACTTAAGCAAATTTAAAGGATTTTTGCTAACTGTTTTGACTTAAAGTCCACAATTTCATGGTTTTAAGTGTTTAATCACAGGATTTGCCTAATTCTTATTTTGCTGAGCCTACCGACACATCGAATGATAGAATTACTGATCGATTGGATCATATCCTATGGTCAGATCACAAGACCAGAATTATATCATGTTCCTTATAGTTTACCCAACCAAAACCAAAATTTTCTGGTTTTCTTTCTCAAAGTTTAATTTAAGCATTGCAGAATTGCAAAAATCTTGTGCTTAGACTCAAGTACCCATCAAGTGCCTTTACAAAAGTTGTTGGGAATTACTCGATTCTAATTTACATGATTTTTATTTATTTTTTTCAAATTTTTGGAATTTTCTTCAATTTTTTCAGAATTTATTGAAGCATCACTAAAAATTCAAGATTTTGACTTTGACATCAGGTATTCAACAAGTGTCTTCACAAAAGTTGTTTGAAATGACCCGATGCTAATTTTAGTGATTTTTATTTATTTTTGCAAATTTTTGTGATTTTCTCTAAATTTTCAACCGTGAGTCGGTTTAGGCCAGTCCGACTGACACAAGGACACAAAATAAAAATAAAATAAAATAAAATAAAATAAAGATAAAATATTTTTGGTATTTTCTGAAAAGTTGATCAACACTTAGTGCTTTATTTGATGATCAAGACTAATGACCAATAACAAAAAATATTCAAAGAACTAAAAGTAAAATCTTTTTGTGTTTTCTTCCAAAATTTTAAAGGCAAAATCTTTTTGGCTTTTCAACTTGGTGTCAGAAAGATTGCGATAAAAATTAAAATCTTTTTGGATTTTCAATATCAGATTATTGCAGGTTATGGATCAAACATAGACAATACCTCTAAAACGACACAACCTAAGACTAAGGCACTTATTCTAAAGGAACCTAAAGAAGAGCTTACTCAAAGTTAATCATTCCTATTGATTGTACTAGGAAGTTAAACCTAGAAACATCAAATCCCTTGGTGAAGAGATCTGCAAGTTGGTTTTCAGAGGAAACATGAACTAAGGTAATCAGCTTTTTCTCATGACAGTCCCTAATAAAGTGATGCCTAATCTCTATGTGTTTGCTCTTAGAGTGCTGAACAAGGTTCTTAACAATGAACATGGCAGCAGTATTATCTATGTTAATAGGGGTGGACATGAGATTCAAACCGTAGTCCAGAAGCTGACTCTGGATCCAGAGGACTTGAGAACAGCAGGAGGCAGCTGCAATGTATTCCGCTTCAGCAGGTGAAGTAGACATGGTTGACTGCTTCTTGCATTTCCACGAAACCAATCGATTCCCAAGATTGAGCTCCTCCGGTGGTTGACTTCCGATCCATGTTGCAACCCCCGTAGTTGTTTTGGAGGCATGTTATTCGCTTGGAACATTTGATTTCCAGAGTTAAAGTCAGACATGGTGAAACAAGTTGTGTTTCTTCACAAAAGAGCTTAATGGGTCAAACGGGTCGAGATCTCAGAAATTGCTTCAACGGATGCTAAGATTGAGGTTAATTGCTCAGAACCTACAAAACAAACATCTTGAAGCTTATTTAGTTTGAATCAATCAAGCAATAAAGTCAAATTTGAAATTTTCAAATTTTCAAGACTCAGAAAATTTTCCAGCCATGTTCTTGAGCATAATCACTAGGTCAAAATCAAATTTCATAAAATCAAGTGTTTATTGCACCAATAGTTTAGGAATTTGCTTAGGAACAGATTTGTTAACTACAACAAGCTCCAAAAACCACTTAATCTATGTGAAATCGGATCAAACAGTGATTCTTATGAAAAACTTCCAAGAACACAATTTTTGCTCTAAAATCTTCAATACTTGATGTTTTTGAGTCGATTCAAGTTGCTATCATCCCTAAATCATGAGTCTAACATGTATGCATGTTCAATTTTGACTCAAAATCAGTGAAAGATAGACATTTATTTTCAAAAGAAACGCACAGCACGTATGCTCTGTGTTCGCATAAATCTGGAAATCTCAAAAATTGACCCATTTATTGTGATTATTGATGAAATCTAAGCATTCCAACAGATTCCTTATGAAATTTCGTTCAAAATGGTTCAAGGAATCACACAAACACTTAGATTTGATGACTTGAATGAGTGATTCTTCAAGTTTTTGAGAAAAAACTCAAGAACATGAAGAACAATGGCTCTGATACCATTTGTCAGGACCGATTTCACGTCGAGAATCCCGATCTTGAGCAAGAACAAAGGTGAGATTGAAGGAGGAGACGGGATGAAGAAGAATCAAAGATAAAACATGACAAGAAATAATAAATCAAACGATTCATTGATTATTGTTGAATGATTACAACGAACCGAATGATTACAAAACTCGTCATAGGAAATCCATGGTGACTCTCTCTCTCTAGAAATGATAGCTCACATCACTCATTATTCATAATTATTCATCATCTATCTAATGGAGCACACTCACCCTATTTATAGAGAGCCCATGTGCTCACTAGCCCACTAACTAGCTAACACACATACAAATGAGCTAAATACAAATAAAACAAATGACATAATTATTATTAATTAAATCAAAGATGATTTAATCAATATGAAGCTTGACTTGCTCGAACCGATCTTCCGTTGACTTTTACGTTGACCGTTGACCCGAACGGTTGACTTTTCAAGAAAACGTCTTCGGTCCAAACTTGCAAGCCTCGAGCATCACAACCCGCATCTCTGAATCAAATCACAATGGATTCTTCAACCGAATTATTCGAGAATAGATTTGATGGCGTCAGTCACACTTATTAAAAGTTCCAACAACTGGTTTATTAGATAAGTAATAGATATTAGGACATGCAGTATGGAGCCGGACGTTTGACGTACGCAAAGGCGGAACGGAGTATTAGAAGTCCCACGGAGACGCATCTTCCAGAACAATTGTAGCAGTCCTAGAAGAAATCCCATGAGTAGACGAGTCAGAATAAGAAGGAAGCTCGGAATAAGATAGTTCATACGTCTAGAACTCGATAGATATGCAGGTAAGATTTCGTATTTACCTAGGAAGGAAAAGGCGAGGTGAGAGATTTCTACCTTGAGTTGATTGCGGGTTAAACAGGTTTCGAGGACGAAACCTATTTAAGGGGGGTAAAGTTGTAACATCCCAAAATTCATAGATACATGATATATATATTAAATACGTGTTTATATTATAAATACGTGAGCTTGATTGATAAATACGGTAAGACTATACATTGGATAGGTTGCATGTGTTAGAATTATTCGTTTAATAGCCAATGTGATAAATTGTGCATAAACGAATGTGTTAAACTTTAAATAAAGTAAAATATAAAATTAATAATGTGTTTATATGAATAGCATGATGATACATGAATCATTTGATGGATATATGTGTGTAAATACTTGTGTTAATAACTAACAGAAAAGTTAAAGGACTAAAAGCGTAATTATTGTAAAGATATAAACATATACAAGTATTATACGTGTTTATATTCATTATAAGTATTTTGAGACTTAGAAATTAGTAAAAATATGTACTAATATGATTTATAACATAAAATGATAAGTGTTGTAAAGTTTGAGGGGCTAGAACGTAATTTAGCAAATAATAAAGAAAATATATATAATTATATATATATGTTATCGTACGAATCCCGAGCCTTAGAAACCTTAGAAAATGTTAGAAATATGCCTTATAATGTTTTGGTACATAAAATGATAAAAGGTTAAAAGTATAGGGGGCTAGAATGCACCAAACCAAACCACAAGGACCAAAAGTGTTAAAATCCAAAATCTGGCCGGAACACCACTAGCTCGCGTATCGCGAGCCATGTATAGAGGTCCTGCGCGATACACGAGGATCTCATCTTCGCAGAAAACCTACCTGGTTCGTTTTTGGCCACGACAACGAGCTTGCAGCTCACGTTTGGCCATGAAACGCGTCGAACTTGAACCCTTAGTCACCCCCACACGTGTTGTTACCTCTGGGCGCACCTTAGGCTATAAATACCAGCTTCAATTCGTCCAAATCCTTCACCAATTCACTGATTTCTTCCTCTAAAAACCCTAAAACCCCCAGAATCTTCATCCAACGATTGCGAGCAAATGACGAGGAGTTAAGATGCCATCTTCTGCAGTCAAACACTATTAGGTAAGGTCTAAAATAACCTCTTTCAGTTTTGGCTAATTCGACCTCTAAGTATGGTTTCTAAAAATGTGTTAAAATTAGGGTTCTTGAGCTTGTTTTGATGAAATCGGGTGATCGGGTGGGAATTAAGGTCTGAATTTTTGTAGGTAATCATAAAATGATGTATTTTAAGAAAGCCCTAAGTTTATTTCACAATTGGAAAAGGTTTGGTAAAGGTTTTATTAACGGGTCAAAATTAGGGTTTTCATAACGTTACTCTGCCCAAATTGACTAAACGATGTTGAACTAAGCTTAGATCTTTTAAAGGATATTATAAAATGTTATAATGAACAACACCCTAAGTTGGTTTGAATTAAAAATGAGTTTTGATAATAAAATGAGAAATTCATGAAATTAGGGTTTCTAAATAAAGATAATTATTATAAAATAATCCGGAGGGTATGGGTACTTGATTTTTGATCTTATAACATGTTTTTATATATAATAAGTATGTATGAAGTTAAAATGAATAAATAATAAAGTATTAAAGATACCGAGTTAATCGGATATTAGAGGTTCGCGCGGACCGGAAGGGTAGGCACCTGTACACTGGGGTTTCTGGCAATAGCGGGGGTGTCGCCATCCCATCTGGGCAATGGCATCCCAACACTGGGCGATCCCGGAGTGAGTGTCTACTTATAGGAATGCGCGTCTTCATATTATCAATAAGGAGGTTATTATGCCTATAAGGGCATTTTGGTCATTTTGACCTTAAAAGAGATAAACCCTAATTAAATATTATTAGGATGATAAGATATAAATAAACGTAAGTATTATTTATAATAACTTTGCATTAATGCAATCCGATACGCGATTAGGTTAATTGTGGACCATAACGGAGGTTCTGTCTGAATAACTGATTAAAGATATCAGGTGAGTTCTATGAGCCCACTTTTAAATGTTTTAAATATTTTAAATGTTTTTCGGGCTAGTATACATACAATACTTGTGAACATATATTCAAGATAATTGTGACTTGATATATACGTGTTATATGATGAAATTGTTATTAAATTGCTTATACGTGTTATGCAATTATGTTGATTATAATGTGATGTGTATATACTTGCTTTGAAATTAAGTAGCCAAGTGACTAGGGAGTTGTTAGTAAACATTTAGTGAATATGTATGATTATATGAGAACAAGTGATGCATTTGCTTATATTAATATGTGGTGGATACGCCGCTGGTACATCCTATATATATACATAGTAGTATAAGTTACCCGGTATATTGGAAGTGTGGAGGATACGCCGCTGGTACATCCTGTATACATACACTAACGGTAAATTGGGGGATGTCCATTTGTTGCAGTATATGAATGCCTTATCACTGTTTAATAACAAACCTAAAGCATCTGGTTATTTAACTAGGAGTAGGTAGTATATACGATCGGATAATGAGTCATTAAGATGAGAAAATAACCTAATAGAATGAAAGCATGAGTTGCTACTAGAACCTAATAGAGTTGAAGCATGAGTTGCTAATATGACTTATTAGAGTTAGAGCATGTGTTGCTACTGAAGACGAAGGGTCGCTGCTTCCCCATAGTGGTGGCTTAGGGAACCGTGTACGGACGGAGCGGCAGTCGGACATCGCAAAAGCTATCTTACGAAAAAGGTAGGATGACGATTGCAGTGGCGGGCGAACCTTTCGAAGGAGATAAAGAATGAGGAGACGCTGCTTCCCCATAGTGGTGGCTTAGGGAACCGTGTACGGACGGAGCTGCATTGGGCCGTTGTAATAACTATCCTTCGAGATGGGACGGAGTGTGCAGTGGCGGGCGGACTCTTCATGGAGAACCAAATTAGTTGGTTGAATATAGTGACCTAGAAGTTTAGCCTAGGGTCATGATTAAGATAATAAGATATATTATCATAATAAATACGTGCTAGAATTTATATGTGATTTATAAATGTGTGTTGTGAAAACCAGGTAAACACTTTAACGGTTTTGAACTAAATGGTAGAACTCACCAGCGTAAACTGACTTTTTAAAAGTATGTATGCTAGGTTCTGCAGAGACGTTTAGAAGTAAAGGCACGGATCTTTTGAGGACGGGATAATCGGGAAAGCTATCAAGGAAGGATTTCTGGCAAGCTGGCTTAGTTATAGATTTCGTATTCATAATTAGTTATAATTATGTACAACATCTCTCTTACTGTAGTACTTGGCTTATATAAATAAAAGTTTTAAATTTCCGCTGCTTAATATCTCTGTTGATACCTTGTGTTCATGAGTAAATCCGATGCGTGACCCCTCCTAGCGCCAAGTCTGGGAGCGGGCGTCACAATATACTTTTAAGGGTCAAAATGACCAAAATGCCCCTAGAGGCATATTATCTTCTTTTATTGATAACTATCAAGACGCGCATTCCTATAAGTAGACGCTCACTCCGGGGTCGCCCAGTGTTGGGATGCCATTGCCCAGATGGGATGGCGACACCCCCGCTATGCCAGAAACCCCAGTGTACAGGCGCCTACCCTTCTGGTCCGCACGAACTTCTAATATCCGATTAACTCGGTATTTTCAATACTTCATTATTTATTCATTTTAACTTCATATACATTTATTATATATATAAACATGATACCATATCAAAATTCAAGTCCCCAAACCCTCCGGATTATTTTATATTAAATATTCAAATCTAGAAACCCTAATTTCAGGAATTTCTCGTTTTATTATCAAAACTCATTTTTAATTCAAACCAACTTAGGGTATTATCCATTATAACATTTTATAATATCCTTTAAAATGGCAAAGCTTAATTCAAAACAGTTTACTCGATTTGGGCAGAACAACGACATGAAAACCCTAATTTTGACCCGTTAATAAAACCTTTACCAAACCTTTTCCAATTGTGAAATAAACTTAGGGATTTCTTAAAACACATTAAATTAGGATTACCTACAAAAATTTAGACCCTAATTCCCACCCGATCTCCCGATTTTGACAAAACAAGCTCAAGAACCCTAATTTTACACAATTTTAACTGCAGAATTTCGGACCTTAACTCCTCACTGTTAGTGCGAATTTGATTGACGAAGTTTCTGGGTTCTTTTAGGGTTTTTGGAGGAAAAATTGGTGAATTTGTGAGGAATTCGGATGAATTGAGGCATGTATTTATAGTATAAGATGCGTCCCAACATCCTTACACGTCCCATGGTGACTCACGACCAAGATTCGACGCGTATGAGGGCAAAACGTAAGCTGCAAGTCCGAATACGTGGAGAAAAACGAACCAGAAAGCGTGCTGATGCAGACGACCCCCTCGCGTATCGCGAAGGGATGGTGGTAATGGCTCGCGATACGCGAGCCAGTGTATTCCGGGCAGATTTTTGTATTTTACATTTTTAGCCCCTCTAGTTCTATTAATTGCATTCTAGGCCCTTAAACTTTTATAGTTTTGTTATTTTATGCCCCAAAACATTAGGGAACATAATTCTAAGATTTTCTAGGGTTTTTAAGGCTCGGGATACGTACGGTAATATATATATACTTATATATATCTATTTATTCACTATTGCTAAATTATGTTTTAGCCCCTCATACTTTAGTATACTTATCATTTCATGTTAGGAATCATTTTAGGATACATTTTCAATAACTTCTAAGTGTCGAGACACTTATGATTCATTTGTTTACTATTTAAACACGTATTTGCACATATATCTTCAATTAAAACATGTAATTATTCATGTTTTATCATTTCTAAACCCGTTCATCATTTTTATCATATAAATATGTGTTTATTCATATAACATTATTTCCTAACACATATTCATAATAAAAACACAAAGGTAAACATAATAAGATACGTAGTTACCTAGTACGTGAATATCGGGGTGTTACAATTCACCATCAATGCATAGTCAACTTCAGCCGATGTTTGATTCTGATTGGACCATATGTAGTTATGATCACTCAGAGACACAAGTGCCTTCTTTGGGTTGTCAGCACGCTTGGTATTGCTTGAACTAAAACCCTGGTGAGATGAACCAGCAGGTTGGGACTTCTAATATGAATACCTGCCCTGATTTTGACCATAATTATTATTTGCACCAGGGGTTACAGGAATCTTACTCATTTTAGACTTCTGGTAATCTCGTGCAAAGTGACCCAACCCCTGACAATTATAGTATTGGGCCTTGGATTTTTCAAAACCAATAGCTAAACTAGGGTGTGACTGGAACACCTTTCTCCCAGTTTTCTTGAAGAACTTCCTTGTTCGGACAACAATCATACCAAGTTGCCACTTAATATCCATTTCTTCGAGGTCATCGGCAGGAATTTGGTCCAAGTCTTCTTGGCACAGAGACATACTCTCAATACTCCCTGACATTTGGGAAGCAAGACACGCCATAAGTGCATTACACAACTCCTGGTCTTTGTCAGTTAGACCAACAAATGAATGTCCAGATTGGTATGTGACAGGTGACTGATTCACTGGTGAAACAGGCGGTTGAATAACAAATGCAGTTTGACTAACAGGTTTTTGAGTGGAAACTTGGGCAGAGGAGCATGAACCACCATCAGAGTAAGGGAATTCCAAGTCATTCTCATTTGGAGCAATAAAAGCTGCATTTGGGGCTATCTGGGAGGTACTTTTGTTGATAACTTTTCCTATAAGTGAATTTCCATCCCTTTCAACAGCTGCTACCTCATAGCTTCTAACTTTGTCAATAAGATCCATGTAGTCAACAATGGCCAAATCACTGCTATCAATCAGATAGGCAACATATGAAGCAAAGTTCTGAGGATATGACTTTAGAATTTTCTTAGATATAGCAGGCATCTCTAGTCAGATTTGATTGTTTTGCATTTCACAGTTAAGTCTGCAAAACTTTGTCACATGAGTCTCGAACGAGTCTCCAGCAGTGTAAGAAAGTGTTAAATCGCAGTTTGAGAGAGTCAAGTCTCCTCTCTTTGCTCTCAATTTTTCCCTCATACTTTTTCTCAAGTGCAAGCCATATCTCATGAGCAGAAGTTGCTTCCGTGTAGTGAAAACCAATGTCATCAGACAATGCACTACAACAAAAGGGGGTTTTAGGAGATTTTGTGTGGACGTTGTTAAAATGGTGTCTTAAAAAACTATCTAATAGGACAAATGAGTGTTCAGTGTCCTATTATACTATATGGAGTTAAACCGGTGTCCTAAAAAATATGTAATAGGACGGGTGAATGCTTTTATTTTTTTGCCTAATCCTTAGATCATGTTGTTGCTCATGGTTCAAGATATTTGGAGAAAAAAGACTTTGCATCTTCATCAAACAATTCCATCTGCCTTTTATCTTCTTCAGCAGGTGACTATTGGATTCGATTTTGTTACAGGTCAAGGAACTTTGGTTTATCTCGATGGCATCTGTTGTTTCTAGCAGATTTTGTATTGTTTTATTCAGTCCAACATTTAATATTGAGTACTATATAAATGCATACTTGATGTTTGATATATTGGCTCAGAGAGAAAATGATGTTCATAATTAGTCTAAAAAGTGATTGTTCCTTATAGTTTACCACCAAACACTGGTATATACTATTAAAGATCAAATTAATATATAATTTATGGAATTATGGGCATTATGGTCTTATAAATGTTCCTTTTTATTTCAGATATGATCTGGAAAGACATGTCTAAAAATGGTGTTCTTGTGTATAGTCTATTGGTTTCTTATAGAATTATTCATGAGATAGGATGATCATACACAATGAGATTTAGAATAGAGATAAGATATTGGCTTAAAAGATCATAAAAACTCTTTGCTTCTTTAGACTTTTGTAATAACTTAGTTATTAAATCACTATATTGATCTAACTATGTTTTAGTGTATTAAAGATACTAAAAAGTCGTGTGGGTAAATATGTTCTGTTAGTTAACGCTCAATGTACGATTAAAGTGAGGATTAGTGGATATTTTTATTGTACGTACCATTTAAGTGATTCATATGTTATCCTGATTCTAATGTGGCGGTTTTAATAAGATGATTAGCAATTGTATTTTGTTTATTGAGTTGTTCACATGAATCAGATTGGTATATTTCACATATTATTTACCTTTTATGTGATTATAGATGACTTTTGGAAAGATCAAAGCCATAGGCTTTTTATGGTTTATAAAGTGTCTAGAAAATTTAGAAACTTATTGTGTTAAATTATTCATTACATTTTAGTTATGAGAATATGGTTTACCCTTCATTGATTTTCTTAGTTTTAATAATTAGGACCTCTGTGTTGCATGTTTTATGATTTATTGCTTCTGTTTTGTTGGGTTGAAAGCATGGAATTTCACTCTCACAGTTTTTACGGTTAGTCTATTTTCTATGTATTACTGAATTAATTTTTGTTTATCAATCATCATCATTTGTGTATGTATGTATGTATGCATATATACACATGAATGATTATTGGTTATTACCAACCATACATGTCATAATGTGTGTGTATATAAATTCATGATTAGAAATATTATTTTACAATAAACAGTAGTCAATTTATATTTTTGGTTTATATTATTTGTTGTTTTCCTAGAATTGAATTTGATTAGATTCTTTTATGTGTGGAGAGATGATTTGTAGTTAATATAATGTTGTTTTCTTATATTTTTGTTCTGTGAAACTGAGTAGCTGACTGTTACAATTATTTGAACTTATTTTATCTGCTATGGATTGGGTTGAAGAAGGTAAATACGCTATTATGAAATTTAGGAGGATATATATGAAAATTTGAACTTTAGAAAGATATACATGAAATTAATCCAATAATTTAGATCCCTGCGTCTATTTTTTTTCCTTTTCTGGTCGGCCAATAAAACTGTTCGTTTGTTCGATCATCGAAGTCTTACATCTAACGGTGTTGGATCACCTGTCCACATATATTCACTAATTACAATGTTCTTGTTCTTTGTATACATGTATTGACATTTTGGAGAATTTATTATTATTATTACTATTAAGTTTTTTCACTCTCATGGATTATTTGCCGGGTGAAATAATATATTTCAGTGGTCACTAGACAAATCATCTATCTATAGAAACCTTCCGATTTTTATAGTTGATTTAGCTCACTCCCAGACATGATGTTTGTGCTTTGGTGGGAGCAAATAAGTCCCCAATTTTTTTATGTTCTCACTGCTATTGAAGTACGAAAGAATGTTAAAAGTGAATGCTATTATTAAGATATTATTAGTTTGTTTGCTTATTTACTCGTTATGTATTTTTACAGTTTAATAACCTGATAGCCAGGAGGATGTAGCCTCATCAACGATTACTCGAGGGACACACAATTTAACCATTGGAAACCTTAACAGAGTTGATGCTGCAATATTCCGATCGGAACCAGTCGAGTCATTTGCAATCACTCTAGTAGGTTCGTTATGACTGGCACAAACACAATGGTTCTTTCTTGCTTTCTGTCTATATATATGTTTGTAGGACCGTTAATTACTCAGAGAAATAATTAAAACAAGAACTCTTTACTTGAAGATCACAACCATGCGGAATAAAGTTGTATCATACTTGTTTTTACTTAAGCTTTGTTTTTCTTATACTTGTAGTTTGATTGTATTGATTGCATAAACTAGTGAACACAAGATAATAAATTTCTCGGTACTATTTGCATTAACTCAAGTTCAAACTGTTACAAGTGTAAGCACTGAAACGGGTACATGTGAATGAACTAGCTAACAACTATAAATAGTACTAAGGAGATCAACTACAGCCGTTGATCTCATACGGGCTAATCTAACCGTACATAAAAGTCAAACAATAAACTTACTAAAAGAACATTAGTAAACATACAAAAGAGGAAATGTGCAAAATGCATTTATCTATAAGTAGGAGACGGCTAGGATGTGACTTTGGAAGAATGAGAGTTGTTGCAGGTCTGAATTCTGCAAAAGTAATATTCCTGTACTTTTCCGGTTGAACTCTTTATTCTGTTGGATAAAAGAGTTCACCCGGAAATGTTCTTCCGGTTGAGCTTCCGGTTGACAAAACTTCCGCTTGAGCGTTCTTCCGCTTGAGCATATCTTCAACCGGAAATCTTTGTCTTGATCCGGTTGACTCAGAAAATCATTTCCTTACAATGTTTAATTATGAGCCCAACTCATTATGTACAACTAGTAAACCAAATCAGATTGTGTAAAATGCATCATCTTATCAGGTTTTTAGTTAAACTTTTTTTTTTACTTTTTTTAAAGAAATGTTTATATTACTTATGTTTTATTTTTTTTATAAATGTTTGTCAAATTGAAATCTACGTTGGAGGTGAAGTTTTCCTTAAAAGCATTTGAAACTCAGAGACCATAGCCAGAGGAATGGTAAATAGTTTAGATCCAAATCCAAAAGTTAGGGGCACAGAGATTGGGGCGATTGATGTAAGGTAAATATTTAAGTAGCTGTGAAAAGAGATGAAATTTTGGTTAGACCATATGGGTCAGTGGACACAATCCAAGCTGCTATTGGTGCATCTATAGCATGGTCATGTTCTTTCATTTCGGTATGTCATTATTGTTAAACCTGTAATATATTATTAAGTTTATAACAAACTTTAAACTTATATATTGATGATTAATTTGTAGGTGGTTTGTGACGAGTGAGAAGGATGCATGATGACTGAAGACTATATTCTTCTAGTGTCTTTCATTACTTTAAGTTTCATGTTTAATGTTAGGATCTTAGATAATAATATTATAGCTTATTTTTTGTTTAATGTTTTTGTTATCGAAATGACTTATTTCAGTGATAATTAAACTTTATTTATTCCAGTAGTTGAAGTTCATCTATTGATAAGTTGATGGTATCTTATTTGTATCTATGAATCATGTTTAATGAAAACAATTTTAAGGATGTTGGTAATCGTCCTTAGAATAGGTATGCTCATATGCTTTATAAATGAATAAAACGTCCCATCATCATTTGACATGTTAGGACCCTTATTGTGGTACTAATATAAGGATGATTTACTATTTGATCTATCCACTTTTTAGGACGCTAATATGTGTCATAAAAATGTATGCATCTTAGAACCTTATAAAGTGTCCTATTTTGTAGTTTATTAGGACGATCTAACGTGTCCTATTTTGTGATTTTGTAGGACGCTCTAAGTTTATAGGACCCCTTAGAAATGACACTTTTATTAGTGGTTCTATTATATTATGCGTCCTATAAAATAACATTTTAGGACCTTTTTAGGTGTCCTATCAAGCTACTTTTGTTGTAGTGATGCCATTTTGATACACCCGAGAGCACGTTTGTCAACTTTCATCTGATTGTGCTCAGTGAGAGTATAGTCCTCAACTTTCTTTAAGACACGCCTCCGACCTTCAGGAGGAGGGTCAGCACTAGCTAAAGGCACCGGTTCCACATAAAACTCCTTAGGACCAATCTTTACCGAGGTCAACAGGTCATAATCCATATACTCAAGGTAACACTGAAATTTCTTTTTCTAGTCATCATAGTTGGCAGCCCCAAGTAGTTTTGGAGGTATGTTGTTTCCTTTAAACATTTGATTTCCAGAGTTAAATTTATACATGATGAAACAAGTTGGGTTTCTTTACAAAAGTGCTTAATAGGTCAAACAGGTTGAGTATTCTCTATTTGCTTCAACGGATGCTTAGATCGAGGTTAATTGCTCAAAACCTACAAAACAAGCATCATGAAGCTTATTTAGTTTGAATCAATCCAACATTAATTTAAAGTTTGAGATTTTTAAATTTTCAGGACTTAGAAAATTTTGCAGCCATGTTCTTGAGCATAATCACTGGGTCAAAATCAAGTTTTGTTTATACCAATAGGTTCGAAATTGGCTTAGGAACAAATTTGTTAACCACAACAAACTCCACAAACCACTTAA